>CM046876.1:233730456-233872956 GCA_025667525.1 Glebionis coronaria | reverse complement strand
AGCAGTTTATTCATTTCATAGGATGGAAAAGTAAACAAAGATTTAGACAAACGAGCACCAACTTCCTCCTCACATGCTCCGCTGCTATCCATCTTGATTACCTGAAATACATGTGTAAAATCATCAACACAAAGGTTGAGCAAGTCTATAGGTTTTACAATTCATTTGAACATAAGCAAAGATTATAAGTTTGTGGCATACTTGAAGGCAACAAACATCGAATTTTCATCAACAATAATAATTGTATATAGCATAAATTGCATTAAGCTCATGGAACCGAGCCCTTAGACACTCTGTTAGGTCTAATAAGACAAGAGATTTATTAGTTGTCGTTACCTCCAGATTATTGGTACATTGCCGTATACCTGACTTCTCAATACAATATGTTCAAACAGTGTGGAGGTCGGGCCTAAGCTTCTGTAATAAGTCCACACAAACTGAACCGGGGCGGCTTCCCCCATAGATCTATTAATTGTACTAGCGGTTAACCCGTCATAGATTAATTAACGGTCCATAATTGAGGCTTTAACAAAGGCAATCACCTAATGTAATTTAAAGGCAACCACGGGTCCATTCATAGAGGGACAAGCATACCATAAAAGACTTGTGTTCCAAGTTTATGAAAAACATGTATTCCCCCTCGCGGGTTTAAAAACCATTTAAAAAATATTATAAAAGTGAGGCTATAGACTTACCTTAAATAATACACAAAGCTGGTAGTAGTAGTGATCGCCGAAGTGAAGATGCCTCCCAAATATATACACATCAAAAGCCGCCACCTAACAAATAAGGTGCTCGCTTAGCAACATACTTAAGAATTTCAAATCATACTTAGTATAATAAAATCAATGACTCAAAATAGTATGTACATAGACATGACCAATCAATGCAAGTGATTTCCTTCTAAACCCCACAACATGTACTAGCTTTCCAAGACTAGCACCTTCGATATTGATCCATCTCAAGATGCCAAATCAATACGGTTCAAGTACCCTAAATGTGTCTTCAATATTAGAATATACACCCACACATAAGACTTATATCCTTTTAGAACTTTTAGAAGCTAATAGTTTAGCCTCTCGCCTCAAACTATGACGCGAGGTTAAGTACCTCCCAAAAAGTACTCAGCCGGTACTTACCAAAAGTACACACTGTTTTACCATACCTAAACAACTCCGTTTTCGACGAAACTTGGTGAAAAACTCATTTATAATCTGTAGAAGACTCAGTTTAAATTTCATCAATTGATTTATATTTTAGAACCACCTGCTCGACACATCTTTAGACTTTAAAAACCGGACAGTTTTGCACACTTGAATTGTAAAACCATTTTGACCTTGTTAAACATTTTCATTTACAAAATCGCCACTTGACTTTGAAAATAGACTCAAAATGATAAGTTTAGAACCCAACAAAAGCCTTTGATCAGTTTTAAAACTCAACTTGTAGTCCCCGATATTCGATCCAAATATCGACAACAATTTCGTATTGTGTCAATACTCGTCTCCCGGTACACGAATAATCAAACTAGCAAAACTTTTGACTCGTTAGGAGTTAAAAGCTCTATCTTATATCGAAACGAGCGTCTCGATGACTACTACAACAATATATAATAATATCAAACTTTAATCAACAGACACTGTACGAAAAATGGCCTGAAACTTACTGACCTAAAATGACTCTTTAAAAATCATACCAACAACCATTTTGACCCATTTTTATCATCATCAACACCTCAAATATGATATATTAATCATTCCTAACATTTCATATCATTCCTAAATCACTTGAATGATCCATCCTTTCAAAACCCATATCAAAAATCAAGCATGCAACACTTTTAAAATCAAATATAATAATTAAAACACCATACCACTACCTTAAATATGGATCAAACACTTGTTCTTCATCAAAATCTAAAAAAGAATAAAAAGTTCTTGCATGTGGGATTTTCTTAGATCAAAATGATCACAAGAAGATTATAAGCATGGGTCTTTTGTTAGATTGTCTTGAATCAAGCTCAAAATCAAAATATGAGGGTGTTTTGGGGTGGTGGATGTCACGGCCAAGAGAGGGAAACAAAGAGAGAGAGAACACATTTTTTGTGTGTGTTTTATGTGTAAGAAATGAGAAAGAAATTTCTTTTATATGGTGGGTGGAGATTTGTTTGAAATTTGTGCATTTTTGTGGACCAAAGTGTAAATATTAGTTAAAAAGCGGGAAATGACTTCCAGTCAATTTTATAAATATTTACGAGAGTCGGGTTTCGGCCCGGGTTCATAAAAATATAAATCTCGTTTCTTAAATCGATCTTTTTAAAAATTAAACGCACACAAAACAAAATAATAAAGTTCGACTCGACTTAATACGTAACGAAATAAAAATTTCAAAAATATCAAATATCAAAATAATCGATATCAAAATTTAATATTTGGGCATCCATTGGCATCGCGATCACTATTAGTACTCTTCAACCGTCACAACAATTAATTATAGTCACACAGTATCAGATTCAACTAAAACCGTCAAATATAATAATACTCATCATTACTTAGAAATTAAAAATCCGTTATATAATTAGGATAAAATAATGACGTTAAGTTCGGGTTATTACACTACCGCATACTTAAAGGAGCGACGTCCCGGTGCTCACCTCGCCTCATATTCGTATTGCGTTCCACTAGGAAAGATAAGGGAAAATCTTCCTAAAGAAGTCCTCACGATCCCACGTGAATTTCGATCCATGATTTCCACTGGTTCTTCTTACAAAACACAAATTATCGTCAAGTTGTATCTCACCAACAGAGGATGACTAATTCCTTATCCACCAATCACTCCTTCAAGCTCGACACATGAAAATTTTATGAATTACACGAAGCTCATTTAACGACAAGAGCGGATGACAGGACCTTCGGGTAAGTCCAGTCAAAAGGAAGGTCTCAAATTAAAGGATATCCATTGGCCAGATAGCCATGGACACACATCAAAAAGAACTAATAAGAAAAACATTTTCGTCATCGGAGGGTGCTCACACACAGATCCATACTCAAAAGATAATTCAAAGAAATTGCACTTCCACTCCACGCGCAGACAAAGAGTCAATAAGCATCGTCGTTGAAAGTCAAAAAGATATTACATAATATGTGTTCTACATGATCGGACGTCATTGGATAATGTCGTCTCAAGTTCTCACAACTTACAGTCATTAGAGTAGATCACACACCATATAAGTACATAAAAAGAAAAGGTCGAACATAAACATCAAATACAGATTTACACCGTTGATCATCGAGAAAACCTTGAACGAACCCTTAATAATAGAACTTGGTTTCCAGAGTCTTTCCACTTGCGGTGTCGGCTACAGCATACTCCTCGATTGATAACGAATTTATTAATTCCAATCATTAAGAAATTCGGTCCATTGACGAAGATTCACAACATATCGGTGACCCTTCAATAGTAGCAATTAAAATCCCAAAATCCTTTATCCAAGACAAGTTGTCGGTGATACCCTGATCCTCAGTCAATCCATAAATACATGCATAGATACTAGTGACACTTAAACAAGTCGCCTATTCTCGTAATGGTTATCGGTTCTTAACAATCTGCCTATAAAGCTCGCGATCATCAAGACACCTTAGAAATGGTCCATCGAAATAAATCATAATTCGAGAGAATTCTAACGGCTACTCGTACATAGATGATAATCGACGATAATCATAATGACGACGGCACCTAACGATTCGTACCAACAAAACACAATTTAAAGGAAGACGTATGCACACCAAACATCCATGATGACGTATAGTCCCCAGCCGGGTCATGAACCCGGCCCACGGGTACTACCCGTATCCGGCCCATCATGAATGGGTGGGAATAATGTTATTTAAGCTTATGGGCTTAGATGAACAGTAACCGCACACACGTGTGCGGCCCACGGCCTGGCATGACCGGTACAGGGTTAGACAGAATCATATTCTGTCTATGAATAGTATTTACCCCAAAGAAGAGGATATTCACTCACCATAATTAGAAGATAACAATCAATCTAATTCTGGTACTTATCCTTTCCTTGGGGCCGAAGCATCAGTGACAGCCCATTAGGGTTTCACGTACTATATAAGGAACCCCCAAGGGTTCCACAAAGGTATCAAATTCTACAATCTAAAACTCTCATCCGACTCCTATAACCCTAACCGATTACTTACTCTCACGTCGGAGTCTAAACGTGGGAAACATTCCCACGGTAAGCCTAATGTGTGTTGTTTAGTGTGCAGGATCCCAACCATACGATTCACTTGGTGCAGGAACCGGAGTCCAACCAACCCGAATTAAGCCTAATTCGGGTCTAGCAAGTATTACCCAACTTTTGCATCAACAAGTTGGCGCCATTCGTGGGACCCTTACACTAAGCTAGAGCGAAATTGATAGGTGTGAAAACACCCATCCTTTTTACCACTTAATTACAATAATAACCGAGCCAAAACATGTATTTTATGTCATTTATGTCAGAATTATGCGTGGTTTGTGTTTTTGTTGTGATTTAGGACGAAAAGGTGAAAAGTGGAGAAAACACGGGATTTCACGGGCTTTTATCGAAGAAAAAGACGAAAGATGAAGTCGAAAGATCAAGAGTGGAAAAAGAACGGAAGTCCAAGACCAATTCTGAAGATTTATCGAAGAAAAAGTCAAAAGACGGAGGTTTACTAAAAGCCGAAGAACTTGAGTCTTATTTATGAAGAAAACTCCAGACGAGTTTAAAGAAATCCCAAGACAAAGTCATTGAAGTAAAAAGATTAAAGAAGATTAAGGACTTGAGCATGCAATTAAGGAAAAGAAGAAAGAGGGAGGAAGCTTTCTAAGCTCCTCCCTAATCTCCCTATATATAGTCTTCTATGTTTTCATTTTTCAAGTTGGTGGGTGGTTTGACAAACCACCACTTCCACCATTTTCATACCTTGTTATTTAATTTCTTCTTGTATTTGCACCTTTAATTTCTTACCTTTAATTCAAGTAAGTGTTCTTAATTTTGTTATTTTAATCTTCTTTGCCTTTGATTAAGCTTTCTATCTTTCATCTCTTTCTACCTTTCTTTATTTTTAGTTGATTTTGGTGCGAATTACATTTGATCCGTGTTGATCTTGATGTTTTCGTGCTTAAAAAGTTCATCTTTTTATGGTTTGATTTAAAAGTTTCTTTATTTTAAGTTGGGTAAGTTGTTATTTGTGCTTATTTAGTCCTTTTTCACTATAGATTCGTTCAAGTTTTGGTTTGAGCTTATCATTATAGCTTATTGCCTTGCTTATTCTCGAATACCACTTAAATCGGAAAAGGTATTAAACCCTTTTCCGATTTGTACATTCTGACTGCACCCCTTCCCTCATTCCGATCACTAGATCGGAAAAGGGTTTATAATATTCCGATTTGGCATGTTTTTGCTATATTCCGATTGTGGTGTCTTCAAACATTCAGATTTGGATTACTTAGTGTATTCCGATTGGGATTCCTTTTTGGTATTCCGATCAGGACTTCTTTGGCAAACATTCCGATTGGACTTTCCTTTTTGTGTTCTGATTTGACTTGTTTTCATGTATTCCGATCGTCCCCTTTTTTTTTTACTCATTCCGATTACAACATTCCGATCGGAATACATTCCGATCGGATCCTTATGGATTCCGATCAGGTGTATTCCGATTGATTGTTTTGTTTTGTTTTAGTATTAAGCTTGCTTTTCCGCCATTTTACTCGTTTTGTTTTTAGTCTATTTTAATTTTGTTTTGCATTTTTATTGTCAATTTACTTTTCGTTAAGTTTTAATTTTACGTCATTTAATTTTTCATCATTTAATTTCAAAGTTTTAAATATTGCACTATTTACGTTTCAACTAGTTTTAGTTTTAATTACCCGTCATTTATTTTACCAAAACCAAAAATATTTGTTTCACCAAGAACGACAGAGTCACACATTTAAACGGAAATTAATTCGAAGAGACATACATCAACGAATCTTTTTAATTAGGCAAAAACTTAGTTATCAAATGGCGCCGCTGCCGGCTCTTTTCGTGAGGATTAACGGTTTTTTGTGAGAGACGCGTTGGCTTTTGGGATCCGTTCACTTGTGAACGTTATTTTTCGTGTCAAAACTTTTCAAAAATCCAAAAACATTTGAAAAATCATAAAAAACATTTCTTTTTACACCAAAAATATTCTTCTTGCTTATCTATTTTTCTTTATGGATTCTTATGTCCATTGCGTCGGGTGTGGAGACGATTGTACGGGAACGACTCTTGTCAATGGTGTACATGTGAGCGGTGCAGAAACGATATCGACAATACACAATTCCTATTCGGATTTTGTCCTTTGTACAACTCGACTAATTCGTCCTTTTTGAACCCACCTCCTCCTGTTTCCCCGTGCATCTATTGTGGAAGCGATTCTCATTGGCATGTTTCGTGCCCAGTTCGATACCCGTATGGTCATGAGCAAGAACCGGGTTACAATTATGACAATGGTAATAGCTGTCCACATGAAGCACCCAGTTTCTCTCCATACCCATGGTGCTATATTTGTGGGGGCCCTCACGATGCTTCTTTTTGTGATCCGTCGCAAGTCTTTGAGAAAGTTCCGTGCTATCATTCTAGTGTCTGTACCTGTGAGCCCCCACCTCACACCCTCAATCATCAATCCTCTCACCAAATTAGTCTTGATCAACAACTCACTACTTTGAATGGCATTCTAGAAAGTATAGCTCAACTCCGAGCTGACTTGCATCCGGAAAAGCAAACTTTGCTTGATGCGGACGAAACCTTGAAAACCACCGACACCTTTTTTAGCCAATTTAGTCGTTTTCCCTTCTTTTCTACACCAAAATGTTTAATTACAGCGTGGGATAGAATTGGTGAAATTGAACATACTCGGGGCGATGAACAACAAAAGTTGATGCATGAGCTTCTTAAAGATGTGGAGGTTATCAAGGAAGAGTTAGCCGACTACGTCACTCCTAACTGGACTCGTCCCATCTATTATGATGATGACGACGACCATGATGTATACACTTTCAACCAATCTACTGATGTTGCTGCTCCTACTCTCGATGTTCCTACTACATCTAAGGATCTAGATTCATTAAATGAGCTTAGTGATGTTGGTCTCGACAAATTATTGACTGATGAGGTTTGTGACTTACCTGCAATGGAGCCTGAGGACGACGTTGCTCTTACGGAAGAGGTCAATCCTAGTGATGACGATTCTTCTCTCCGCTATGAGAATTTCACTTTTGAAATTTCTCAATCTCCACCGGGAGATGCGGGTGATGACGATTTATTCTCTCCGGCTTATGAGAAGTTCACCGATGAACTTGATCTTGTGGATGAGGTGGAAGACGTGCTTCTTCGCGATAGATTACGGAAAGTGCACCTTCTTATTGCTCAAATCGAAGAGTTGACTTCTCCTTCTCTTTCCAAGTCTTTACCTCCATCTATTCCTCCCGTTGAAGATAATGACCCATTGCTGGAAGAAATCGATATCCACTCCATCCCTCCAGGTATTGATGATTATGACACGGAGGGGGACGTTATTTTTGATAATTTGCTGCAGGAAAGTATTGACCCAAGTCCCCCTCCCGAGCACCTTTCATCCTCCCCTTTAGCCACTATTACGGAGGATGAGTTCTTTGACCCGGGAGGTGACATTGATCACGCTATGATTGATAACAATACGGCTTTGCCGCTTGCTCAGCATCCATTGTCTTGGGGGAGGACAATGTGCTTACTTTACCCACCCCACCTCCCGTGGATCTTGATTTCACCTACTTTACGTATGTTGAAAGGACTTTTCTCCCATACAAGACTTATTCCCCCGCCTCTCCTTTGTTGATATCAACCGGGAACGAGGATAAGGTCTTTGATCCCGGTATTACATTCGAGGCTTCCCCATGGACCATTTAATTCGGGGACGAGTCAGGCTCATGACTCGGTTAATATAAACAAGCGCTTTTTGGGAGGCAACCCAATTATCTATCTATCTTTACCATAAGTGTAGGGGGAGCCCCGTGGTGTTTCTTGCTTTCTTTCTTATCATGTGCAGGGATTAGAGCTTCAAAGACACAATCTTGATGACTTTTGGCGAACCGTGATTCCGTGTTCCCTTCTTCCCGGTCCTATCCTAAACTCTTTTCGATTCACTATTTTATATTTCTCAATATTAAAATAGGAATCTCTTTAGTGGTCTTTTCCTTAGCGAGACTTAAACAAAGTGCACAATGTCCTAAGTGTAGGGGAGTTTACTCCCACATGCTTAAACATTGAGGACAATGTTTATCTTAAGTGTAGGGGGGACTTCTATCGAAGTTAAGTGGCCTTTTCCTTATAATTGTCCTCATTTTAACCGGAAAATTCAATTTTTCGACATTTTTCAAAATTTTTGATCTATTTTGGCCTAGTTGTATAGTTGTATTTTCCTTTGTATAGTTATTTTCTTTCCTTATTAGAATAAATTTTAATAAAGTGGTTTTAATTTTCAAACGTTGTGAATCTTTTGACTCAACCCGAGTTTACTTGTCTAAGTTTACTCTAGCTAGTATCCTTAACGTGTTTAAGTCAAGTTTTGCTAGGCTTTTATACAGGGAGCTATAAAACGCGAAAGTCTTAACTCTCACGGGTTAAGAACAAGAACTTTTCGCAAGTTCCTATAATTGATCCTAGAGAGTCGTTTATCAAGGGAACTTTAAAATGCGATTTCTAAACTTGAAAAAGTCTAAGAGTTTGCAAGATCCTATACACGACTCGAAAACCCAAAACTTTGATTTAATAGGCTAAGCATCCACGAGTCTCATTCCTTGAGATTTTAAACTGTGGAGAACGAGAGATGATAGAGTCAATTATAAGTTTGGTATTCTTTCGTGAATTTATGTGAGTTAATTATGAGCCTATTCTCCCTTCGCGTGTTAATAAATTTATCTGCAATAAATAAGGTTGTACGATTTAAAAGATTACTTAGCTTCTAGCCCCAGATCGTTTAAAAGTTGCTCGGGACGGATTAGAGTTCATAGCCAAGGCATAACTTATTGAAGCGGGATGCGAAGATTGGCGAGTCCGAAAAGGCCCTAACAAGGCATGAGGGCTACATTTTGTTGCTAAAGATCCAAAAGTGATGTGAAGAATCATTTATCGAAAATCAATATGAAGGATCGAGACACACGACGAAAAGCAAAAACTCCCCAAAAGATCATGGAGAAGTCTATCCAAAAAGGCCCTAACAAGGTATGAGGATAAATAAATCCAAGTCATAAAAGGAGGCGGATCGTTGTATATCAAAGTCCAAAATAAAGATTGGAGAAAAATGAAGAAGTTGTGGTCCAAGTATGAATCTCTCAAAACTTCAAGTGAAGAAATTCCATTATGAAGAGAAGACCATAACTTCATAAACGTCTCTCAAGGTTTGAAGTATGAAGTCGCTGCCAAATATCGGTCCGAGAAAGGTCTCAACTCGCAAAGCGAGTTATGCCAAGATATGAACTTTATGAGGTCCCGAGAAGCAGTTTTAAAAGATTTTGTCCTTTAGCTAACTATTGATTAAATCGTTCACTTTATTTTTGGCCTAATAAACTATCGAAATAAGTCAACAATGCATCCTCGTGATCATTCAAGACAATAATAAAATATAAGAGATACACCTAGGAATAAGTGAGTCTAAGTGAGTAATTGGCCCACATGAGTTCGTGTTAGTTTGCTAACTTATAATAACAATGATCTCGTTTTTAAGCTTGGTTTGGAGAAAGTGAAAACTTGAGGATGATGATCATTCATGACATTTCCAAAACCCAAGGTATGTTTTTGATTTCTTTACTTTTAAAGTTTATAATTTTCTATCTCTTTAATAAAGGCCAACGTGGATTGATTATGATGAAAAATGTAATCTTGCTTTGTAACTAATGCATTGCATGAGGACATTGCAATGGTTAAGTGTAGGGGATTTGATAGGTGTGAAAACACCCATCCTTTTTTACCACTTAATTACAATAATAACCGAGCCAAAACGTGTATTTTATGTCATTTATGTCGGAATTATGCGTGGTTTGTGTTTTTGTTGTGATTTAGGACGAAAAGGTGAAAAGTGGAGAAAACACGGGATTTCACGGGCTTTTATCAAAGAAAAAGACGAAAGATAAAGTCGAAAGATCAAGAGTTGAAAAAGAACGGAAGTCCAAGACCAATTCTAAAGATTTATCGAAGAAAAAGTCAAAAGACGGAGGTTTACTAAAAGCCGAAGAACTCGAGTCTTATTTATGAAGAAAACTCAAGACGAGTTTAAAGAAATCCCAAGACAAAGTCATTGAAGTAAAAAGATTAAAGAAGATTAAGGACTTGAGCATGCAATTAAGGAAAAAAAGAAAGAGGGAGGAAGCTTCCTAAGCTCCTCCCTAATCTCCCTATATATAGTCTTCTATGTTTTCATTTTTCAAGTTGTTGGGTGGTTTGACAAACCACCACTTCCACCATTTTCATACCTTGTTATTTAATTTCTTCTTGTATTTGCACCTTTAATTTCTTACCTTTAATTCAAGTAAGTGTTCTTAATTTTGTTATTTTAATCTTCTTTACCTTTGATTAAGCTTTCTATCTTTCATCTCTTTCTACCATTCTTTATTTTTAGTTGATTTTGGTGCGAATTACATTTGATCCGTGTTGATCTTGATGTTTTCGTGCTTAAAAAGTTCATCTTTTTATGGTTTGATTTAAAAGTTTGTTTATTTTAAGTTGGGTAAGTTGTTATTTGTGCTTATTTAGTCCTTTTTCACTATAGATTCGTTCAAGTTTTTGTTTTAGTTTATCATTATAGCTTATTGCCTTGCTTATTCTCGAATACCACTTAAATCGGAAAAGGTATTAAACCCTTTTCCGATTTGTACATTCTGACTGCACCCCTTCCCTCATTCCGATCACTAGATCGGAAAAGGGTTTATAATATTCCGATTTGGCATGTTTTTGCTATATTCCGATTGTGGTGTCTTCAAACATTCAGATTTGGATTACTTAGTGTATTCCGATTGGGATTCCTTTTTGGTATTCCGATCAGGACTTCTTTGGCAAACATTCCGATTGGACTTTCCTTTTTGTGTTCTGATTTGACTTGTTTTCATGTATTCCGATCGTCCCCTTTTTTTTTACTCATTCCGATTACAACATTCCGATCGGAATACATTCCGATCGGATCCTTATTGATTCCGATCAGGTGTATTCCGATTGATTGTTTTGTTTTGTTTTAGTATTAAGCTTGCTTTTCCGCTATTTTACTCGTTTTGTTTTTAGTCTATTTTAATTTCGTTTTGCATTTTTATTGTCAATTTACTTTTCGTTAAGTTTTAATTTTACGTCATTTAATTTCTCGTCATTTAATTTCAAAGTTTTAAATATTGCACTATTTACGTTTCAACTAGTTTTAGTTTTAATTACCCGTCATTTATTTTAAAGTCTTGCACATTTATTTTACCAAAACCAAAAATATTTGTTTCACCAAGAACGACTGAGTCACACATTTAACCGGAAATCAATTCGAAGAGACATACATCAACGAATATTTTTAGTTAGGCAAAAACTTAGTTATCAGAAATCTCATCTTGAAATTCTCAATGACGAAGGGGCATCCGCAAGGCAACCCCATGAACACAAATCCTGGAAATCGGAAGTCCCAAGGGGAAGGGATACTCATTCCCACTCGATCCCCTAGCCATCAAGCGGGGGGACCAAACAACCGGAGTGGCTTTCAGTCCATGGGGGTGACAAGACCATCTCCATGACTCCACCACCTACTTCGACCATGGACAATCCTGATCCAGGGAGTGCGCCCAATCCCCCTAACAAGGAGCCGCGCAGACCATCGACCGAGGAAGAAGTAGAGGTCGAACCACTCAGCAAGGAGGATCTCACTCGAGTTCTCACGCAGAACTTTGATAGGATCGTCCCAGGGATTGAATCAAGGTTGAATCTAGGGAGGGACCTCCAATCTAGACTTAACTTTGGCAATGCCGGACCAAGCACCTCTTCTCAAACTCAGAGGAAGAGAAGGACCCGACCTTAGGAGCGGAGCCTCTTTGAGGAAACTCCCCAATCTAGGAATGTGTTTGAACGCATAGGGAATCGTCTCATGCAGGAATTAACGCAGTCTCGAGAAGAGGGAGAGAGGTCCGACGGTTCACCCGAACGACCAGATCAGGAACTGACCAGAGCCAATCGCCGCACGAGTGTGTGGGATAGGATTAATATCGGGAAGAAGGCCCCTGGCTCTTCTCACAAGAGCGGTCCTCACCCAAGAGATGGGGCACCGCCTCCTTCTCCCGATCCATCAGAAGAGGACTCGGATGACCATCCGCCCAAGCGCCGCCGACCTAGGCGTACTCCTCCACCGCCACCAAACAATGAGGAGTATTATGGCGGTCCCTATTACCGAGAAACGGAAGCAAAAGATCTTTCCCAACCGTGGTGTGACCCTAGTCTCACCCGTCCATGGGCAGACCCCAGGGAAGATCCTTTTACTCTCCGCATACGGAATTACTCCAAGGACACAAAACGTCGCATGCCGGCGTGTGTCAAGACTTATGATGGAACCGGTGATCCGGATGATCACCTCAAGATATTTGATACGCAGGCGAAAATATAGAGATGGCCCATGCCTATATGGTGCCAAGTGTTCAATTCAACCTTGATCGGCAATGCTCGCGACTGGTTTGAAAGACTCCCTCCGCGAAGCATTGATAGCTTCACTGAATTACGCACTGCGTTCAATAATAATTATACTCAGCGGAAAAAGTATAATAGGGACCCGGTCTCATTGGCAACCGTTAAGCAACGTCCGGGGGAGACCACGGAAGCCTTCACAGAGCGCTTCAATGACGAGTGCACACGCACAAAGACAATGTCGGAACTCCTGAAAATTTCCGACTATATGCATGCCATAACAGACAGGGAATTAATCAGGCGTCTCAATGACAAGCGTCCGGAGAGGTATGACGACCTCATGGAAAGGGTCAGAAACTTCATAGAGGGAGAAACCGCGGTTGCCGGGGCCTATCCTTCAAAAGGAAATGGCTACCGATCGAACGACCAATCCAGGAGACAGTGGGGCGGTCAAAGCAATCAAAACAATGGGAGGGGCTCAGATTACAAGAGCCAAAACAAGGGAGGACGGCCAGACAATAAGTTTAACCCTCTAAAGATGTCCTACCGGGAGATCTTGCTGACGGAAGGGGCTAATTTTCCGAGGCCTCCCCCAATGACGACTCCGCTGGACCGTCGCCAAGGAAATCGTTTCTACGAATTCCATAACGACAAGGGTCATGGTACGGAGGAGTGTATCCAGCTCAAGAAGCACATTGAGTCACTGATCAAGTCAGGTAAACTCAAGCATTTGGTTAAGGATTGGAAGGATAGAAAATACAACAAGAAGTATGACGAGAAGGATCCCCAAAAAGACAAACCTTCAACTATATATATATGATCCAATCCAGACAGCGCCGCACGAGGCAGAAAATTAGTCAAAAATTTTCACGCGGCAGAGAAATCTCATTCCCTCCCATCACAGCAAGCGATGTGATTGATGCGCCTCTCACTATTGAGATAAGCATTGGAACACACAACGTTCATCGCATGTATGTGGATGGGGGGTCATCAGCAGAAGCACTGTACGAACACAGTTTTGTACAGTTACGACCAGAAATAAGAAGCCAATTAGTACCGGCCACAGCGCCGCTCATTGGTTTTAGTGGAGACACCATCTGGCCAATAGGGCAACTGCGTCTGCTTGTAACCATTGGGAATGAAGAGCACTCCACCACTGCGTGGATGAACTTTATGGTGATACGCTCACACTCTCCATACAATGGGATCATAGGCAGACCAGGTATTCTGGCCATGCGGGCGGTACCTTCCACGGCACACGAAATGATCAAATTCCCTGTGGAAGGAGGAATTATCACTATTTACAACACAATCGTACCAGTATCCGAGTGTCATGCCGTGACAACACCGGTTCCACCTGTTCCGCCCAAGGATGGATCACCACCTCCCAATTGGGGGGGTGGCAATTCATCCTGACTATCTGGAACAAGAGGTGTCCATAGGGGGGACGCTCTCGGATAACGGCAAGAGGGCCATGTGCTCTCTCTTGAAGTCAAAATTAGATATATTCGCATGGGAGCCCAAGCATATGACGGGAGTACCACGCGTGATAGCAGAACACAAGCTCCAGATTCGCCAAGGGTTCCAACACGTCAAGCAAAAGAAGCGCGGTCAGGCACCTGAACGCAGCCAAGCGATAACAATCAATCTAATTCTGGTACTTATCCTTTCCTTGGGGCCGAAGCATCAGTGACAGCCCATTAGGGTTTCACGTCCTATATAAGGAACCCCCAAGGGTTCCACAAAGGTATCACATTCTACACTCTAAAACTCTCATCCGATTCCTATAACCCTAACCGATTACTTACTCTCACGTCGGAGTCTAATCGTGGGAAACATTCCCACGGTAAGCCTAACGCGTGTTGTTTAGTGTGCAGGATCCCAACCATACGATTCACTTGGTGCAGGAGCCGGAGTCCAACCAACCCGAATTAAGCCTAATTCGGGTCTAGCAAGGATTACCCAACTTTTGCATCAACAATCCACAAATCAAGCCAGACATACTTGGGCCCACTCATTTATAACTCCTTGTCTACATCAAAAGGCGTCCCCTTTCATGTATACAAGAGTTTATAAATTTACGGTTCGGGAACTTATAACTTTCTTGTTCAAATGAAAAGGCATCCCAATCCATTTCAACAAAACGATTATAAGTCATCGTACTCAAGTATTACTATCTCTCAACACGATATCATATCAAAATACCATAGTAAATACAACGTGTCAATAAACTTATATCATGATTTCCGTATTCAAACGTCTCATTCCATTTAAATAAGGAAATCACGACAATCTAAGGTCCAGTGTTTAAAATTTTCTTATTCAAATGTCCTAATCCATTTAAATAAGACAGCCTTAAACGACTCTTAGTTGGGCAAGTTAAAATCTCTATATCTAAATATCCCATTCCATTTAGATACAAATTTTTTATTCACTCAACCGAATGACTACTACGAGCATATCATTGTTGTACCCAAACTATATATATTTGATTAGTATATATATATCTTAAGTCCAACATTGGAATCCTCCATTCGCCAATAAAACATAGTAATATAAAATCAAATCACACGTGGCATTACATAGAAGATATCGCCTCGGATAATGATTCTTCAAAATCATAAGAAGTATAAAAAACACGAACATCACATTTATCAATTATGTTTTGAAAGGAGATGTCCAAAAATGGCACATCACGATACGATGATAACAATCGAACTTAAACAAGTCGATATGCGATAGGTTACGAAACAATATATCCATAATCAAAGTACCAAACGAGTTTCATACTCGTATTCAGATAACATAATCATCAATATCGGTGATTGGCAGTGAAACCAAATTCTGATACAAAACCGTATTATAGAATGTCGACAATCATTCAAGGAACATTGCTTCGCGTACAATGCCTTTAAATACCATAGTATATTCATAATTATACATATTACTATTCTTACATACACATAGTATCACATAAACACAATCAATAAAAAGTAGTACAAGAATAGCCTTACCGGAGCCATGCGGAGTACTTGCGTGCTTAAACCTTTTAATACATACCAAAAGTTATAGTTTAGGACATTTTCAAAATCGACCTAGTTCTCTATAACTTGAGGCTCTGATACCAATCTGTAACACCTCTAAATTATCACGCAGCGGAATACCACTTTGGGGTGCTACTCATAGCACATCGCACAAAATCATATAAAACAACCTCAAAACAGACGTTAAAAAAATATTATACAATCTTGTCCAAAAACTTTTCCATCCCAATATATATAAAATTAGAGTAGCGTTGGTCCCAAAAACCGTTACTAATCACAATACATTAAATGCTTAAAAGCAGTATTCATTTCATAGGATGAAAAAGTAAACAATGATTTAGACAAATAAGCACCAACTTCCTCCTCACATGCTCCGCTGCTATCCATCTTGATTACCTGAAATACATGTGTAAAATCATCAACACAAAGGTTGAGCAAGTCTATAGATTTTACAATTCATTTGAACATAAGCAAAGATTATAAGTTTGTGGCATACTTGAAGGCAACAAACATCGAATTTGCATCAACAATAATAATTGTATATAGCATAAATTACATTAAGCTCATGGAACCGAGCCCTTAGACATTCCGTTAGGTCTAATAAGACAATAGATTTATTAATTATCGTTACCTCCAGATTATTGGTACATTGTCGTATACCTGACTTCTCAATACAATATGTTCAAACAGTGTGGAGGTCGGGCCTAAGCTTCGGTGACAAGTCCACACAAACAGAACCGGGGCGGCTCCCCCCATAGATCTATTAATTGTACTAGTTGTTAACCCATCATAGGTTAATTAACGGTCCATAATTGAGGCTTTAACAAAGGCAATCACCTAATGCAATTTAAAGGCAACCACGGGTCCATTCATAGAGGGACAAGTATACCATAAAAGACTTATGTTCCAAGTTTATGAAAAACATGTATTCCCCCTCGCGGGTTTAAAAACCATTTACAAAATAGTTTAAAAGCGAGGCTATAGACTTACCTTAAATAATACACAAAGCTGGTAGTAGTAGTGATCGCCGAAGTGAAGATGCCTCCCAAATATATACACATCAAAAGCCGCCACCTAAAAAGTAAGGTGCGCGCTTAGCAACATACTTAAGTATTTCAAATCATACTTAGTATAATAAAATCAATGACTCTAAATAGTATGTACATATACATGACCAATCAATGCAAGTGATTTTCTTCTAAACCCCACAACATGTACTATCTTTCCAAGACTAGCACCTTCGATATTGATCCATCTCAATATGCCAAATCAATACGGTTCAAGTACCATAAATGGGTCTTCAATATCAGAATATACACCCACACATAAGACATATATCCTTTTAAAACTTTGAGAAGCTAATAGTTTAGCCTCTCGTCTCAAACTATGACGCGAGGTTAAGTACCTCCCAAAAAGTACTCAGCCGGTACTTACCAAAAGTACACACTGTTTTACCATACCTAAATAACTCCGTTTTCGACGAAACTTGGTGACAAACTCATTTATAATCTGTAGAAGACTCAGTTTAAATTTCATCAAATGATTAATATTTTAGAACCACCTGCTCGACACATCTTAAGACTTTAAAAACCGGACAGTTTAGCACACTTATATTGTAAAACCATTTTACCTTGTTAAACATTTCCATTTACAAAATCGCCACATGACATGAAAATAGACTCAAAATTCTAAGTTTAGAATCCAGCAAAAGCCTTTGATCAGTTTTAAAACTTAACTTATAGTCCCCGAGATTCGATCCAAATATCGACAACAATTTCGTATTGTGTCAATACTCGTATCCCGGTACACGAATAATCAAACTAGCATAACTTTTGACTCTTTAGAAGTTAAAAGCTCTATCTTATAACGAAACGAGCGTCTCGGAGACTACTACAACGATATATAATAATATCAAACTTTAATCAACAGCCACTCTACGAAAAATGGCGTTAAACCTACTGATCTAAAATGACTCTTTAAAAATCATACCAACAACCATTTTGACCCATTTTTATCATCATCAACACCTCAAATATGATATATTAATCATTCCTAACATTTCATATCATTCCTAAATCACTTTCATGATCCATCCTTTCCAAACCCATATCAAAAATCAAGCATGCAACACTTTTAAAATCAAATATAATAATAATAACACCTTACCACTACCTTAAAAATGGATTAAACACTTATTCTTCGTCAAAATCTTTAAAAGAATAAAAAATTCTTGCATGTGGGATTTTCTTAGATTAAAATGATCACAAGAAGATTATAAGGATGGGTCTTTTGTTAGATTGTCTTGAATCAAGCTCAAAATCAAAATATGAGGGTGTTTTGGGGTGGTGGATGTCACGGCCAAAAGAGGGAAACAAAGAGAGAGAGAGAGAATCATTTTTTGTGTGTGTTTTACATGTAAGAAATGAGAAAGAAATTTCTTTTATATGGTGGGTGGAGATTTGTTTGCAATTTGTGCATTCTTGTGGACCAAAGTGTAAATATTAGTTAAAAAGCGAGAAATGACTTCCAGTCAACTTTATAAATATTTACGAGAGTCGGGTTGCGTCCCAGGTTCATAAAAATATAAATCTCGTTTGTTAAATCGATCGTTTTAAAAACTAAACGCACACAAAACGAAATAACATAGTTCGACTCGACTTAATACGTAATGAAATAAAAGTTTCAAAAGTATAAAATATCGAAATAATCGATATCAAAATATAATATTTGGGCATCCATTGGCATCGCGATCACTATTAGTACTCTTCAATCGTCACAACAATTAATTATAGTCACACATTATCGGTTTCAACTAAAACCGTCAAATATAATAATACTCATCATTACTTAAAAATTAAAAATCCGTTAATAATTAGGATAAAATAATGACGTTAAGTTCGGGGTTATTACACGAACCCGCCCGTTAGGCGGGTTACGGCGCTAGTATATATATAAATAAATATATATATATATATATATATATATATATATATATATATATATATATATATATATATATATATATATATATATATATATATATATATATATATATATATATATATATATATATATATATATATATATATATATATATATATATATATACATATATATATAGAGAGAGATGGGATCATTAGAAAACCTCATCTCAATAGAAAACCTAGAAAACTTCCTTCCAACCATTGGATCAAACCCCTTCCCTTCCTTTTCTTTATTTTTAGAAGTACAGGGGCCTTTTTGTTACTTTCTTTATTTTTCAAGGGTTTTTTGTATATCCTTCTTAGTTTGTTCGGTGGTTTGATTGCTAACAAAACATCAAAACGCTAATGTTCATATGCTATATTTTTTGCACAAAGATAATAACATTGAAAAAATAAATATACGTATATTTATTAAAATATTTGAGTAATATTTACAACAAAAATGATGTTCATACGTTACAGTTTTTTACAGGAAAATGATAAAATGAAAATAAATCAACTAATAATAACGTTTATTCAAATATTCGATTAACATTTACAATGACGAAACTAAAGACTCGTGATTCCAGCTTTCATGTTTCCCTGAATCGACCTGAGGCCTTGTATTTTTATGATTATGAAGTAAAATCACTTTGTGTGAGCGGTCGATAATGAAGTTGTGACGCTCTTATCAGGTGAGAACTTATCAGTACATGGACCATCAACCAAAGCTAATATTCGTACACCAGTACTAGGAAAACAAGCCTCAATCAAACCAGCTGCAACACTCAATGCAACAGCAATAAACCTCAACGATTGATTATCAGGTAAAAACGACCACTGATCTGCATACATATAATCCATATATGATCACATAAACCTAAACATATACTGCTAAAAACACTGAAAGCAACTAAGAGGCCGTGATAAAAACCGTAGACATCACACGAAAAGGAATAACCCATAGTTATGTGTTTCCCAAAACCTTTCGCCATGTAAGTTTTAAGAGGCTTAATGAAATCGATTAAAGGTTGTAGTTTGCTGGTCGCCAAGATCAACTATATATACCCTTGACAAATAATTTAGCTTATTATCATTTTCCCACTAGCATATTGGAAATCGATGGAGTCCAAACCTTGGTGAATAAATCAGATACATCTCGTTGACAAAACCTTAAAAAGAAACGATGCTCGATCCAAACGCATCAAAAAGTGAACAAGCCTATATACTTCTGCTGCTGTTTACCAGGCTACTTAACATAAACTAACAGATCTATATATTTATGTACCCCTCAGCTCCAAGCCAACATGAATATACAGTATCTAAAGTAAAATCGTAAAAAAAGATCAAATGTACCTCATCCAAACGCTAGTCAGTGACCACCCTTTCTCCCTATAAATGCACAAGAAACAAGCTACGTTTTCAAGCCTAAAAGAAATTAATTTACAAGCTACTCACCCGCACAGTGATGTAAGAGGTTGTGATGACAACCGTAGCCACTAAGAACACATGGAATGGTATATCCACTATCGGAGACGCCAAATTAATGAAGAGGCTTGGTAGGGTGGAGCGATCATCAGAAAGAGCATATAGTTATTCTACATCAAATTATCTGTATTAACTATTAAGAATTAACGTTGCAATAACTGATTATGCTTCTAAATAGTAAAAGAGCAACCGAATTCCGCATAAAATTAACTATAGTATAAATATAGTTAAGAAATCAGTTTTTTTAATAGTTGTAAAGTGCTTGTCCATCACCCACTTGTCCATCACCTTAGTTAAGACAATTCTTGAATATGTTGACATCAGAAAGATGCTTTTCAACACGTATCTAGTTGGGTTGATATATATTTCTTGCATAATTCATGACGTTAAACCGACTATCCAAATAAATCCTCAAGGGGATGCATAAGACCTGCAAAAGTCGCATATATATTATAACTACTTATGATAGCCTCATTAAGAAACAGATGCATGTTATATAACAATTTTTTGAATAGTAAAGACACTAAAGAACCTAGTGGGTACACCAACAGTAATTAAAAAGGGTTATTAACAACAGCCGCGTCAGTATTAGCTGCCACGTTAGCTGTTTGACTTCCTACTGCAGGTGGTGGAATAGATTTGTAACTTCACTCAAATAACCTTTTAGTATATTGACTTAACTTCTATACTGGAATGAATCTATACAGATAAAAAAACAAAAGTAACATTTAGTTTTCGACAACTAATAGAAGCAAAATACAACATAATGGGTTAGTATCTCTCTATATATACAGATTCTCAAGATACTTGTGATTGGTAGGCACCTGAATGGTATTCATGGTAGTTGTCTTCATAGCTTATAAGGTTTTTACCTCTCGACTATAATAAAAATGAATAGATAAATAATCAAAATGCAAATTGAATGATAATATAGGATTTTTAATGATAGTTAACAAGTACTTGTTGATGAATTATAATTTTTCATTCTTCATGATCCCGATTTTGCTATTTCCAAGGTTGATTCCACCAAACAGTTTGGATAAGCAATACTAAAAACCCTCTAATGGGCAGCCTTTTCTTCCTTCGGTGCCAATCTGGATTCTTCATATAAGTGTTCATTAAACTCCGAAATAACGATCATTGCCTCTTTGATCTTTTCACATCTGACTTGTTCCATCTGTGATATAACATTCATGTGGTCAGTGGTCATGCTTATGGTATCATAATACCACTGTGGATACACTAAACATTCTGTTAGGACCATTGTAATAGTTAAATGTAATAGGTAGACTAGGAGGTATGTAGTTCCTCATGGTCCTAGTAGTAGTAGGAGCAAGTCGTGCTCCTGGTCCTAGTCGAAGTCAAACTTTATTATTTATTTATTATTCTGTTAGGATATGCATGAGATATGTTAGGAAAGGATATGCATATCAGTTTTACACGTTTTGTTTAATGCTGTATTAGGGTTTCCTTGTAGTATAAAAGGAACCTTAGGCAGAAGGGTTATACACACCTTCACCAAACGTAGTTCTAGTGATCATCAATATTAGAAATCCTTAGAAAGGATCAAGTCTTTATAGTTATTCTTTTCTTCTTTATTATATTTGTATTCTACATTCATATTGTGTATAGAGTCTCTCTGTGGATTGACTTGTGACTACAGAAGTCATTCACCGTTCCTGACAGGCTGCAAGATCTACATCCAGTAGACCCAACAAGTGGTATCAGAGCCTAGGAGGGTCTCTATACAAGAAGAATCAAGTTTTCTTATTTCTGACATTATTGTTTTATCATTTCTGCCTCAACTTCTACTCAAACAGGAGAAGATAGCACTCCTAAAATTGTGCAACCTCAACAGATCATTGCTACGGTCTCCAAAACGAATGGTAAATTCCCTCTTCTGAAAAAGGATGAATATGATAGCTGGGCAATGAAGATGGAATGGTGGATCACCAATACTGATCAAGATCTTTGGAAGATTATTCTAAATGGGAACAGCAAGAAGCTAACTGGAAGAGACAAGAATGGTAATATTACTCTTCTTGACCCTAAATCTCATGAAGAAATCATAGCTATTCAGAAGGAGGTCAAAGCAAAAATGATTTTGCTTCAATCTCTTCCTGAAGATCACATGGGTGACTTCTACCATTTGGATGATGCCAGAGAGATCTGGAATGGTATTAAAGCAAGGTTTGGTGGGAATGAGGAGTCAAAGAAAATGTGAAGATCAATGCTAAGAGATGAATTCACAAAATTCAAAATCTCAGAAACTGAAGGTTTACATCAAGGGTATGACAGGTTCCAGAAGATATTGAGTCAACTGAATCAACTTCGGTCAAAGCCTGATGATGGTGATATTAATGCAAGGTTTCTTAAAGCCTTACCCTACTCATGGAATCAGGTGGTGATCTCTCTCAAAGCCAAAGGTGGGCTTGATTATCTCAACTTTGATGATCTGTTTCATAAGCTCAGAACTTTTGAACCTCATGTGAGAGGATTTTCAAGTGACTCTTTTCCCACTCCTGCTAATTCTGCCTTTGTGAGTTCTATGGCATCCATTCCCATGTCATATGCTAGTATCCCAAGCAATGCTGTGTCCTCTCAACATACTTTTCAGCATACTTCTGCTCCTGATCCTACTGCCAAGTCTGGTAGTATGATAGAAGTCGTTCTTCATTCTTTTGTGGCTGATGTTGATGCTCAACAACAACTTGCTTTTGATGACTTCAAACAGGTTGATAAACTTGATCTGGATGAAATGGATCTTAAATGGTAGATGGCCATGCTTACTCTTAGGGTTCACAAGTTTGAGAAGAAAGCAGGTCGAAAATTCAATTACAACCCACGGGAGCCAGCAAGATTCGACAGAATCAAGGTTCACTGCTACAACTGCCAGCAACAAGGTCACTTTGCAAGGGAATGCCCAAGCAAGAATGACCAGGAGAAGAGCAGGTACTCAACCTTTAAGGTTCATGTTGGATTGAATCACACGACTATATATGATGTAGAAAAGTAGATGAAGATTAAACCAAAAAAGAAAGATTAGATTAGATGAAGGAAAAGAGAAAAACAAAGTTGTGAATTCCTAGTGAGAGAAACACATACGTTTCTCTCTCTACAAAACAATAGAATGGAAAACACACACACAAATGAGGCTTAGGAGGCCTTTTATACTAAGTAGTAAGTGTTTAGGAGGCCTTCCTCATTTGTGTGTTCGGGAATAATTCCCGTTACATAAACATTAATAACTAAGAACTCTCGACACCGTTGAATAGTATTTTTCACGAGCTTCGCAACGGTATATTATATGACCATCACTTTAAATACGGCTAACAATCTCCCCCTAAGGGGTGGTCATGTAATATGTGACTTCACTTCGTTGGTGTTGCAAACTTTGAAACTCGTTGTCTTGAGAGTTCTTTCATAGTTCCTTTCATGACTTGTGATCTTGGATCTTTGATCTTTGCCTTGACTTGATCTTGTAACTTTTCCAGCTTGTTTTCTTGTGTCTTTACCCACATACTTATGTTTTGAGTTGACATGAAAGCTTGTTAACAATCTCCCTTGATCATCAGAGTAGCGGAAGTCTTTGTCTTTAGATGTTCTTGAGCTTTCGTCAATAATCCTGAATATGTGGCCTTGAATTGCGACTCTTGAGATAACGCCACCGTTTGCATTCCACCGGTTTCTCGTTATACAGTACGAATATTGTACCTGTGATCAGGTAAGTTCAAAGAACTTCCTTGACAGGATTTCCAGCTGTGGTAGCCGTTCTCAATACTTGAATATATCGAAAGATAATTCAAAGTAAGGAGTGAATCATGCAGTTCCATTCTGCTGATTAAGTCGTCAATTCACTTTCCTGGAACAAGTCTGAATCAATTAAGAATCAAACCATCGTTGCTTTCCAGTTGACACAAGTTTGATTCATATAGAATCGCACAAGTTACCTACCACAGTGCTGTTTGATGATGACACTGGAAGGATTTCCATTCGTCACTGTAATTACTGAAAAGTATTACTCTGAATGTTCTGGCAAGATCATAAAGATATTGCGTCGAGACCTAGAACGAGTTTGAATCAATTAAGAATCAAACCACTGTTGCTTTCCAGTTAACATATGTTTAATTCAAGTGAATCTTACATATGACCTACCGTAGTGCTGTTTGATGTTAACATTGGAAGGATTTCCATTCATCACTGTGAATACTAAAGAGTATCACTCTGAATGTTCTAGCAATACCACAAGGATAGAGCGTAGGACTCTGTAAATCATCGCTTGTGTTCTAATGATGAACAACAATTGATCTATGGAATAAGTGTCCTAATGAGATTTTTTGATGAATCTCGTTGGCTCTAGACTATATAAGTGCACGTTTATTTGGTGATCAGAGGCTGGAGCAGACTGCCACCTATTCAATATCTACTATCTCGGAGTGAGAAAGTTGATAGAAATGAGTTGAACTCCGTGACAATAAAACAAACTTCTTTTGAGAGAAGCTTGAGTAGGCTGGGAAGGGTTGTGCATTGCATCACTGGGTCCATGATGCTTTGTCTTCAGTATCAGAAATCATCAAAGTGATTCTGGTAATAGATGTATTGACCCGGTTTCTGCCTAATTTGTATGGAGGGCTTCTTTCTTTACACCCTTTATCCTTACATTTCTTTTTCATTCTTCAACCCCTTCAATGCTTACCAAGACGTCATAACTAGCACCTTGTTGTGATTGTTCCAGTGGTAGCTTAAGTCATTAGTCGGCATTATTCCCGTACACTCAACTACTCCATCTTTCCTAAGGAATTCTAAGTTCTAATGGATTGTCCCTGGGAAGATCCCTCCGGTTCTGGTTGGATCATAGGACGAATACCTAACCACCTTTTGACACCAATATCGTCGTGATTAATTGTGTTGAAGGGTATAGATATCGTAACCAGAAAAATCAATTGAAAATGCAGTCAAGGTGTTGATGAAATCAATGTTTACACCTTAAAAGTTTTCTATATCACCAAAAATGCTCCCCCTACATATGTGCATCATAAAAGGAAAGGTTTTTGCATATATTAGGAAGAGAAAGCACTTACATCAAAGATATTATCCAAGACAACACATTTTAATCACTATTCTCCCCCTTAAAAATTGCATGAAATTGAAATTTTTGTGAAATTAGTGATGAAACATGGAGAGAATAATGTGTCATGAAACTTTGGAACAAATGTTTATGAAATCATTATACTCCCCCCTTGAAAAGAGATTCTATTTAAATAGGGGAGTATATGAGCACATTGTTTTGAAATACCTTGAAAAATTATGCTCAAAAGTCCTTGAAAATTGGGTTCATGAGCTTAAAACTTTGAATGTTTTGATAAAAGCTCATGACCGAGAAAAGTGAATTTCTCGTTGTTGAGGATAAGTCAACGACTTTCCTTTCTTTTGGGGACCGGGTTATAGTCTGACATGTGACTATAAGCCATTATGAGAAGAAAATAGAAAAGACATGTTTTGAAAGCATTTGAACTCTCAATCTGAACAGGTGATGTAAAGTTACCTCCCGTTATTTTTGAATTAACAACACGTTTAAGGATGACAAAGTTATCTTTAAGCTCGTTTAGAAATCGGCGAGTGATACTCGGTTTAGGAGGGTCATCAGACAATTCCTCACTTGGTAACAAAAGCATTTCAGTACTCGTTTTAGACCGAACAAAAACAGTTGGTGGATTAACTTTCGGATAATAAACGGGTATCACTTCTTTATCAAGCTTTTTCATTCTTAAACGAGACTCTACAGCAAGTTCAGTGGTTTCCTCGGAATCATGCACACTAGGAGGATCATGCTCATCAGACAATAGCACACTACCATTATATAAAGTTTCATTAGTGGCCTGAACATGCTTAAGGTATCCTGGATTAGGGGGAAGAGGACAACCTAAAGCCATTTCGTATCGAGTGTAATTTATCTCATTCACTTTTGGTGCGAGCATATTTATCGTCTGCATAGTTTGGCCACGTTTTACTAAAAGGTTGTCTAATTCTCTAATCCTATCCTGCGCTTTGCAAAAATCCTCAAGAAGCCCATCTTCTCGAATTTTTAAATCATGTTTTAGCTTTTTTCGTTCTTCTTTTAATTCCACAATAATAGATTTTTCAGTTGAAAGCTGTTTATTAAGAGAAGTGATTTCATCATTCAGTTCGCTTATCTTTTTAGCACTACTTAAGTGTAAGGCATTTAATTTCTTAGTGGTGCATTTTTCTTGATAAACCGATGTAGCATGAGCTTGTTCAAGTTCCTTGATTTTAGCATGATGAATCTCAAAATTTTCTCCCGTTCCTTATATCCCGCAAGCTCAGTGGTCAATTTGGCATTAGTTTCTCTAAACTTATTATTAACCACCATAGCATGATCTACATCCTTAGCAAGCTTATCAAATAGAGATTTATAATACGCATGTGTCTCATCAGGAAGGTTTGTAAGCTGAGCAACTTGATCCATACTAAGGTCCACACTAGGCTCATTCGAATTAATATTACTATTATTCGTTTGATCCTCGTGTGTCTCAATGTAGGGCTCAAGCATCTCAGTATACTCCTCCTCCTGATTAGACATATTATATATATCATTATCATCAACACTTGGGTGTACCTCAGAGGGACCGTCTGCATCATAGACGGGAGCTATGTCATCATGCATTCCTGAGGTTGATGCTTGCTGTAAGTTTGCCATCAAGATGTAGTTGGCATTCACCTCTTCTTCCTCGTCATATTCTGCAGCAGAAGCCATAAGATCAAATTCCTCAGCTTGAAGTGGGATTCCTGCCTCTTCTTTTTGTGCTATGAGAAGCTGTGTCTGAAGATAAGCAGCATCCCTCTTCTTTTTGGCTGTGCAATCACGAGCATAATGACCAAATCCCCTGCAGTTGTAGCACTGAACCTGACGATTGTTGTTTCCATTTCCCGTACCAGTATTCTCAGCCCTTGCAGCCACAATGTTTCCCATCTGGTTACCAACCGCTGGCACAACAATTAACCCATTCTGATTACCCGCATTTGGAACACCCGGATTTTGACCACGGTTTTGACCATACTGATTTCCTGCATTGCCAACGGTCTGCCCAGCATTCTGACCATATTGTTGAAACTGAGTCCCCGTGTTTCCAGCAACTACCAATTGGCGATCTTGATTCGCATTCATGAAAGGTTGAGCAATCTGCCTATTTCTAGTGTTCGAGGAGATTCTCTGATTGTTGTTGGTGGGTTTAATGGTGAATTTGAATGCCTTTGCAAGAAGGGCAAGACCAGTATTAATAGCATGAGTAGGATCGGTAATGTCATCAAAACAGGCAATGGGTTGTTGTAAGTAATTCATAGCAGCAGGATGTTGATATCCATAAGCAGTGAGTTGTTGTTGTTGTTGTGGCATGAAGTTACTTGATGAGGGTTGATGGTAGGGTACCATGGGATATGACATAGATGATGGAGAGTTTGCCATAAAAGCCAATGGATCTTGTGTCTTGGCACGTCTTTCTGCCCTAACTTCGTTAGCTTCATCTTGATTCATCTTCAAATAGTCATAAACTTGAGTGTAGTCCACAACATGAAGATCCTTGGTTTGATTGACAAGAGTGACATATCGTGACCATTCAGAAGGAAGATTATCAAGAAATTTAATGTTGGCAGCAATTTGTGCAGGTTCATGTTTGTTTCTTCTAAGATGGTTCATGAGGGTTGAAAACCGATGATAATAAGGTTCAATTTGTTCCCCTTCAGTAGATGTAAATTTCTCACATTCACGAAGCAACTTAGTTTCCTTTTCTTGTAAACCGATTTCACTGCCCTTAATCATTTTCTGAATCCTAAGCCACATCTCGTGTGCGGTTTCACAACTATCGACAGCAGCATAAACATCTTCAGGAAGTCCCATAAGAATGACTTGAATTGCTTGATCATCAGCGTCGAGTTGTTTGGATTCAGCTTCAGTTAATTCTTCATCTGTTTGCTCATGACTAGAGTCAGCCACTGGGTTAGCATTCGTAGGATCTCCAGGTACAATAATTGTTCTTCTAACATACGGACCCTTTTGAATCGAGTTGACAATCAACTTTCCCAGAGGTTTACATTTTGCATAACGAAGAAGACGACTAGCCCATGTAGTGTAGTTCTCCTTGGTAAGCATAGGTGGACGATTCTCAGTACCCGCTGCATAAATATCTTGTTGAGACGTCATCGTAGAAGTCGTGTGAACAACAGGATCTCAATTCGTAGAAAGCGCGTGGTGATGTTGAAATTCCGAAACTTCCGATTTTTTTCTAAGTCCGACAATAAATTCCTCAGTCCGACAAAACGGTAAGCTGAAAAAATTATGTATCGCCAAATTTTGAAATTGAGTTCGAGATAGCCAAAAACTAGTAGGGAAAAAATTTGATTCTACTTGACCTAAAAATTTAAATTTTTTTTTTTTGATCTTCGTGTAAACTATGTTCTGAGACTAGTCTAGATGGTGGCTAAGATTAAAAATTACTCAAACAAAATTTCCATCGGAATGCCCATCGGAATATTCTATCGGAATGCTTCAATCGGAATGTCCTACGATCGGAATGTCCTCCTATCGGAATCCTAGATCGCAATGATGACCTGTCGGAATGCTTAGATCGGAATATGTTCAGATCGGAATAACTTCAGATCGGAATGTGTTAAGATCGGAATAACCTCAGATCGGAATGTGTTCAGATCGGAATGTGGCTAAAATCAATTTGGCAGAGTAACGACTCAAAGTTCCTTAAAAACCGTCGGAATCCCAGATCGCAAAGAACGATCGGAATGTCCAGATCGGAATAGGTATCGAAATCTTTAGATCGCAAAGTAAAACCCTTGGGTTATTGCGATCAAAATCGTACTTACCTTTCCTGAAATTGTAGCTATCTCAATAAGAGAACTTTTTTCCAACTTTTTAGGCAACCATTTTAGCAACTTTTAGGCAACAAATTAGCATCTTTGAGGCAACAAATTCGCAACTTTGAGGCAACAAATTCGCAACTTTGAGGCAACAAGTTCGTGTTTTTGAGCAAACCAAAATACCCACAACACGAATACTTGGAACAACAAAAAAAACACTAAATTTTTTGAATCTTTAGTAAAAAAATCAAAAAAACCCACGGAATTAACAAGAAACAAGGACAACACCAAAGAGCTATCCACGAATCCCTTGGCGAATGATACCACTTGTTGGATTGAATCACACGACTATATATGATGTAGAAAAGTAGATGAAGATTAAACCAAAAAAGAAAGATTAGATTAGATGAAGGAAAATAGAAAAACAAAGTTGTGAATTCCTAGTGAGAGAAACACATACGTTTCTCTCTCTACAAAACAATGGAATGGAAAACACACACACAAATGATGCTTAGGAGGCCTTTTATACTAAGTAGTAAGTGTTTAGGAGGCCTTCCTCATTTGTGTGTTCGAGACTATGTCCCGTTACATAAACATTAATAACTAAGAACTCTCGACACCGTTGAATAGTATTTTTCACGAGCTTCGCAACGGTATATTATATGACCATCACTTTAAATACGGCTAACAGTTCAGGAGATAAAAGATGACAAGAAGGCATTGGTATCTGTTGACTCTATGGTCAACTGGAATGATCATCAGGCTTCTACTCTGGAGTCAGCTGAGTCCTCGACTGACGTGTTTGCAATGATTGTTGGGAATCTCTCTGATGCAGAAGAAGCAGACGAGTTTGCTCTTATGGGCATCTCACCTCAGGTACAACATTGTCCTCTTGGTTGTCATGATAAATACTCAGAATTGTTGTCCCAATTTAATGAAGTAAATGATCAAAATGATAAGTACTTTTTAGAGGTTCAAGCCTATAAGGCTTCTTTAAACACATTTGAACAAAAAAAGATGTGGCTACATGATTGTAGTAAAATTTAGCTAACTTGCTTTAGGAAAAACAAGCAACTAAATATGAGCGGTAAGTATCGACGAGTGATTTAGGAAAACCACAAGTAATGACCCACAATCAAATAAAATGAGAGAAAAGATTCGTTTCCCAAGGAGGTATGGTGTTGTGAATTAACTTGTATTTCTTTGAGATTAATATTGAGAAGATGGAATGACGGTTTCTTGGAAATTACACTATGACGAAAAAAAAACGAAAACGTAAAGCCGTAGAAAAACACAAAAATTTAAAAATTAAGCTAAGACCAAAAACAAAATCAAGAAAAAGATAAAAACAAGTCTTAAATAATATAAATAAAGATAAAAATCCAACAAAGATATTTTAAAACCTTTTGTTAATTAAATAATTAATTTTAAATGCTAATTAAAGCCCTAAAATTAAATTTAACTAATTCAAAAGTCTAAAATATGATTTTATTGAATAATTACTCAACTTATATTATTATAAGACTAAAAAGTAATTTTCTAAAAATTAAAACCTATTAAAACTATTTTTAAAACCCTAAAAATGATTAAAAATGATTTAAACCTAATTAAACTTAAAATAATTATAAAAATAAATCTAAAAACTTAAAAATAATTCTAAAAATGGAAATGGTCCTAATTAATGACAAAGATCCTAGGAAAAATGAAAAAGAAGGAAAAAGAAAATTTTAAAAATTAAATAATAAAATAATATTAAAATATTACTAAAAATAAAAAGTTTATAAAATAAATTCTAAAAATTTTCTAAAAATCCTAAATAATATAATTAAGAGAAAAACACAAATCTAGGCTTCTAAACCTTTTTTATTAATTTTATAAAAATCTTTAAAGTTTATAAAAAACCTTAAAATATTATAAAATTAAAAATAAATGTTTTTGAAACCAAAATAAGATGTAAACCTCAAAAATATATTTTAAAACCTAAAAAGTATTTTTCCTAAAAATAAAAACTATTTTTGGTATTTTTTATTGCTTTTCTAAAATCCGGGTATTAAATAAATTATAAAAAATAATCTAGAAAGTGTAAAAATATGAAACTAATTTTGAAAAATCAACAAACCTAATATTTATCTAAGAAAAATAAAAAGAACCCAAATAGCTTAATAAATAAGCAGGAAATAAGCTCAAAAGCTACGGCTTATGTAATAAGCAACAAGCCAAAAACGGGTTAAGTAAAGTTTGAAACCAAACTTATTAGTCAAAGTCCCCAGGGCGCAGTGGTGAGTGTGGTGTGGTGTGAACGTGGTGACCAGGGTTCGAATCCTGAAACCCCCCCCTTTTTGTCACTTAGTTGCGCCGCAACGCTTGTTTCTTGCGCCGCAACTAGTGAAACGATAGCACCTTTGGTCTGTAGCTCCTTCAGTTGCGCCGCAACAGGTTGTTCTTGCGGCGCAATACTATGCAAAAACGTGGCCAATTCTTTCAATAATACACAAGCAGGTTTGAACTTTGTTTTGCTTTTCTTCACAGATTTCAGAGGCCAAAGGATTGGCTTGTGAGCTTATTTGATGGGATATTATGGAACAATAGGGACACCCTTGAGCTTATTGAAGCTCAAGGAGTCAAGCACAAGCAAATGAAACACTTAGCACTCAATAACAAGCAAATCAAAGCACTCCCTAACCTATGCAAGGTTGCTGTAACAAAGAACTAGGACAGTGGGCTTAATGAGCTATAACTAGCTATCTAATGAACTTCAAATGCACAAATTCAGCATGTATACTCACCAACTAGTACTCAAACAAAAGCAACAACAAATTACCCCTATGGCTTAACAGAGATCAAAGAATCAGGGTCCCAAATCAAGAAACATAAGCATAGTATGACTAAAGCAGATTTGAGCAACTCTTTTTCTCTTTCAAGCATACAAACCACTCAAATCTTGTTCCAAACTCACTTACTACTAACTAACAACCTATCCTAATACTTATCAATCCTTTTAACACCTATTAAAATCAAAATCTAAGCTTAGTGCCCTGTTAAAACGTATTGCCAAACACCCTTTTAAAATTTTGAAAAACGTTTTAACACATCAAATCCTTACAAAACTTGATTAAACTTGTTCCAATATCTCAAAACATGCATAACAACACTTGAGAACACAAATCAACTATCTATAACACACTTAATCAATTAATCAAGCAAAATCATGTAACAAGTACTTTTGTGAACTTTTCAAAGAGTAAAAGAGAGTTACCTTAGGACCCTTACATCCAAGGGTCCTAGTGGATGTTGAATCCACCTCCAAACCAGCCCGGGCTGGTGCTGATCCTTGATCAACAACCTTGACACCTGCTTATGACAAATCAAACAAAAAAAATGGATAAAACAAGATATATCAATATTTTGTTTTTATTCTCTTCTTTTTTTTTTATAACTCTTCCAAAACCTTTTTAATCTTCTTAAAATGTTTTTAAAACCCTATAACACCAAATGAATCACACTTCTTATCACAAATCCAATGGATCAAATTCTTACCAAAATTTGTCCAAATTTCATAAACTATGAACAACTTTGAAACTCAAACTTACTTTACCAAAATTAAACTTGGAACTCAGAATTAAGCTTAACACAACACTCAACTTTTAAAAACAATAAAAAAGGAATTACACTTGAATATTTCAAAAACCAAACTTTTTATTTCTTTAAAAAGGTATTACATGTGCAAGCTTAAAAACTGGAACAAAGGGATCACCACAGCTTGGGTCTCCTTTTATAGAGCCTATAGAACATCCTAGAAGCATAAAAACATAAACCCTAATAGATAAGAAATTCCAAAATTGCCCTCAAACGTTTTTGGTGCATATGAGCTGTCCATTTGATCTTGAACGTTTATTTTGCTTTGGGAGGAAGCAAATAATCTTGGCCATTCAATTGGGACACGTCATGAGCTTGGGGGCTAAGGAATGATGTGATTGGTGGATTGGGGAATTGGGGTTTTGGTGCACATGTGTGGGATGCAGGTTTTTAGGAGTGGGAAAGGTTTGTGAGTGTGTGAATTACTTGTGTGCAAGTTTAATTGGTTTTTACCCAAGGAAAAGTGAAGGTAAATTCTGGGTGGTAAGAACAATGAATAGTAAGTATTTAGATCCGATTTTGGGGGAGAAAACCTGTTAGGCGCCTCTTTTTTTTTAAATGTTTCAGAGTTGACATTTCTGGCCCCTTTCTTTTGTTATTTTTGGCATTTCAAGTTTCCAAGCCCTAAACTTGGTTTTGCTTTGTTAATAAGTTTGAACCTTTTACAATTTTGGCACAAGACTTTCTCCAAAATGTTTCAAAGGACTATTCTTGCTATTTTGAGTACTTCAAGGGCTGAACTTGGACAAAGTTGATCTTCTAAGGTCTTCATTATGTCTTTCACTTCTTGAGGGACCATAATTGGCAATTTTGAATTGTTGAGGGACCAATCTTGCCATTTCTTCAAAGTTGAAGGACCTTTTTGCAATTTTGACAAACTTAAGGGACCAAACTTGTAATTATTAATATACAAGGGTTTTAAGTGTCATTTCTTCATTCATTGAGGATCAATCTTGTTTGTCTTCAAGTCTTCAAGGGTTTTTGATGAAAATTCCATGATTAGGGCCCGGTTCTTTGTACGGCTTCGTTTCTCGTGTCCGTTTTTCCTTGTATCTTGTGATCTTTTGTCTTTTTCACGATATCCATACCTAAAACACACAAGTAAACAAACACAAGCATATATATGGTATTTTATGACATTTTAGTGCATTTAAAGCCCGAAAAGAACGATGAGATCATGTATAAATGCCATCTCATCACTCCCCCATACTAAGCCATTGCCGTGCCCTCACGCAATGCTAGAATAAAGTATCTAAGCATCACCAAAGTTCAATTTTATTAACCTTTATTGAAGAGTAAAACACTTGCAACATACTACGATGATTGTGTAAAGACATAATGTATGATTTTCATCACCAAAATGTGACTTTTAGGGTCTAAGAATAGAAACAAGTTAATGTCCCTTAGAGTAAATTTCGTCATCCTTGATTGTCATACATTCCATGCCAAGTGCAAAAACAAGATCATTGTTGGTACAAGTCACAATGCTAACACTACTCATACGTTCAAATTGTGTAATACTTTTTCTCCCCGCAATCCTAGTTATTATAAAAGGAAATGGGTTACTAGCATTTTTTATCTATTTGTCATGGATCACAAGTGATTCATATTGACTTATTTGAGTAGTTATTAGTCCGAAAGCAAAGTAGCACGATTTGATCAATAGTTAGCCGAAGGACAAAATCTTTTAAAACGGCTTCTCGTGTATCTCCTTAAGTTCATATCTTGGCATAACTCGTTTCACGATTTGAGACCTTTCTCGGACCGATATTTGACATGTACTTCATACTTCAAATCTTGGGAAGACGTTCTTGAAATTATGGTCTTCTCTTCATATATTTGGAATTTCTTCACTTGACGTTTTTGAGAGATTCTTCATATAGGACCACGACTTCATCATTTTTCTTCAATCTTTACTTTGGATTTTGATATACAACGATCCGCCTCCTTTTCGGACTTGGATATATTCATCCTCATACCTTGTTAGGGTCTTTTTGGATAGACTTTCTCCATTCTTTAGGGGAGTAATAGCTTCTCGTCGTGTGTCTCGATCCTTCATATTGATTTTGGAACAATGATACTTCACATCATCTTTGGATCTTTAGCAAAAATAGAGCTCCTCATGCCTTGTTAGGGCCTTTTTGGATAATCGCCAATCTTCGCGTCCCGTTTCAATAAGTTATGCCTTGGCTATGAACTCTATTCAACCCCGAGCAACTTTTAAACGATCTTGCGCTAGAGGCTAAGTAACTTTTCAAATCGTACGACCTTACTTATTGCAATTATGTTTTATTCCTAATGCATTGATCTTATGGGAAGAAAAAGCCACAATTAAAAACACATGAGTTTTTGAAAGAACACTTTCATGTTCTACGTTTAGCATGATCACTTGTCTAACTTTATCATTTCTCGTTCTTCACTATTTAAAGACCTCTAATTAAAGAGACTCGTGAATACTTAGCCATGCAAGTCAAAATTAAGCCAAATTTGGATTAGCTTTCATTAAGACTATATCAAATCAAAGTTTTGGGTTTTCAAGCCACCTATAGGATCTTGCACTTTCTTGGACTTTTTCAAGTTTAGAGAATGCGTTTTAAAGTTCCCTTGATAAGTGACTTTCTAGAATCAATTATAGGAACTTGCGAAAAGTTCTTGTTCTTAACCCGAATGAATTAAGACTTTCGCGTTTTAAAGCTCCCTATATAAAAGTCTAGCAAAACTTGAATTGAGCGGGTTAAGGAATGTAAATGGCTCCAAATGCCCATCAAGTCAAAAATTAACTCTTATTCTACCCATCGGAAAATATACATTCGTGTCTTAAAAAAAACTTATGAAAACTAAGAAAAATTTTAAAATTTGGCCATTTTTAGCCTTATTAGCAAAACAAAACATTGAAAATTGGAAAACGTGAGGGCGTAGCAAAGCAAGTACCTATTCACCCCCCCCCCCCCCCCATACTAAAAGTAAACATTGTCCTCAATGTTTCGAGTCTAAAGGTGGAGCACCCCCATACTAGAGACGAAGAGTCGAATGCTTAGGATCTAGCATGGAAAGGGTGATCAACAATATATCTAAAGCCGTTTATTAATTATGCTAAAAGATAATTGTTAGAACAATAAAGGATATGTCATGGAATCGTGAAAAACTTCTTCAAACGAACGATGGAGGCTCACGTAAACGAACACGAGAGTCTTCAATCGTAGACGATGATGATGATCTAGATAACACAATCACAAACAACCACGAGACAACGAGTTGGAAGGGTACAAGTCCCCTTATTAGTGAACATAAAGCATAAAGATAAGCATGGGATCTCCCCCACGAGGCACCTCGTTTTTGATTACCGAGTCATGAGCTCGACTCGATCCCCTCAATGCTAATTATCATTGGGGAAGGTGTCTTGGTCGGGGGCAACCATTGAAGGAATTTCCCCACCAAAGTAGTGCTTAAGCCTATGTCCATTCACCTTGAAATTGGGTCCATCATCTTGAGCTAGCTCAATGGTCCCATATGGAAACACTTGTGTAATGGTGAACGGACCCGACCAACGAGATTTCAATTTCCCGGAAAATATCTTAAGACGTGAGTTAAAAAGCAACACTTGATCACCAACGTTAAAAACACGGTTTTTAATCTTTGAATCATGAAACTTTTTAGTCTTTTCTTTAAAAATTAATGAATTTTCATAAGCATTATCCCTTAATTCATCCAATTCATTCAATTGTATTTTCCGGTGATCTCCCGCGGTCTTCAAGTCAAAATTAGCATGCTTAAGGGCCCAATATGCCTTATGCTCCAATTCAATGGGCAAATGACAATTCTTCCCATAGACTAACTTATAAGGAGTGCAACCGATAGGTGTCTTATAAGCGGTCCTAAAGGCCCATAAAGCGTCATCGAGTTTGTCGGACCACGAAGCACGGTTTTCTCCAATCGACCTTTCTAAAATCCTCTTCAAAGCTCGGTTCGAAACCTCGACTTGCCCACTCGTTTGTGGGTGATAAGCCGTAGAAAGACGATGTGTAACCCCATATTTCTTTAGAACCTTTTCGAATTGGTCATTACAAAAATGGGTTCCACGATCGCTTATAATAGCACGAGGGGTTCCGAACCGAGAGAATAGTTGCTTCAAAAACTTCACTACCACACGAGCATCATTAGTAGGCAAAGCCTTAGCTTCCACCCACTTAGAAAGGTAGTCCACCGCGACGAGGATATATTTGTTGCCATGAGACGATGGGAACGGCCCCATAAAGTCTATTCCCCATATGTCGAAAATCTCACACACTTGAATTATATTTTGCGGCATTTCATCACGTTGAGACGATTTTCCTTGACGTTGGCACGAATCACACGACTTCACAAGTGCGTGTGCATCACGATAGATAGAAGGCCAAAAGAAACCGGCATCGAACACTTTCTTAGCCGTGAGATTAGCACCGTGGTGACCACCCGTGGGTCCCTCGTGACAAGCTCTAAGGATATTAGAAGCTTCGGTACCAAACACACAACGTCGAACGAGTTGATCCGCACAAATCCGAAAGAGATAAGGGTCGTCCCAAAAATAGAACTTGACGTCACGAAAGAATTTTCGTTTTTGTTGTGTCGTCATACCCTTGATTATGAAATTGCCCGCATGGTAATTTGCAATGTCGGCAAACCATGGGGTGGTGTCTTTAGAATTCACTACACCGAGAGTCTCAAGAGGAAATGTTTCGGTAATTTCCTTGTTCTCGAAAACATCTTTGTGAGGATCTTCTAGACGAGAGAGATGATCGGCCGCTAGATTCTCGGCTCCTTTTTTGTCAAGCACGGTGACATCAAATTCTTGGAGGAGGAGCATCCAACGAAGCAATCTCGGCTTAGCATCTTGCTTAGCTAAGAGATACTTGATAGCCGAATGGTCGGTATACACGATGCTTTTAGTTAAGACGAGATAAGGTCGGAATTTCTCAAAAGCATAGACCACGGCAAGGAATTCCTTTTCCGTTGTGGTGTACTTTAATTGAGCCTCGGTCATTGTCTTACTAGCATAGTGGATAGGACGGAAATGCTTGTCGTAACGTTGCCCTAAGACGGCCCCTATAGCATAATCACTTGCATCGCACATGATTTCAAAGGGTAATTCCCAATTAGGAGCAACAAGAATGGGAGCTTCGCTAAGTTTCCTTTTTAGAGTCTCGAAAGCCTTAACACAATCCTCATTAAAGTTAAAAGGAGCATCCTTCTCGAGAAGGTGTGTCATAGGACGAGAAATCTTCGAAAAATCCTTGATGAAACGACGATAAAAGCCCGCGTGGCCTAGGAAACTACGAACTCCCTTAACGGTTTTGGGATGAGGTAACTTGGCGATGACGTCTACCTTAGCTTTATCGACCTCAATCCCCGCCTTCGACACCTTATGTCCTAAGACGATTCCTTGTTTACACATGAAATGACATTTCTCCCAATTAAGCACAAGATTGGTTTCTTCACAACGTTTTAACATTTGTTCGAGATTAGATAAACATGACGTGAACGAATTACCAAACACCGAGAAGTCATCCATAAACACTTCCATCGACTTCTCGATCATGTCGTGAAAAATGGCCATCATACACCGTTGAAACGTACCGGGTGCATTGCAAAGTCCGAAAGGCATCCTACGATAAGCGAACGTTCCATAAGGACACGTAAACGTAGTCTTCTCTTGATCACGAGGGTCGATAGGAATTTGAAAGTAACCGGAAAAAACCATCTAAAAAGCAATAGAATTCATTTCCCGCAAGTCGCTCCAACATTTGATCCATGAAGGGCAAAGGAAAGTGGTCTTTACGAGTGGCGTCATTTAACTTTCGGTAGTCAATACACACCCTCCAACCGGTCACAACACGAGTGGGAATTAACTCGTTGTTTTCATTAGGCACAACGGTCATTCCTCCCTTTTTAGGGACACAATGGATTGGGCTCACCCATGGGCTATCGGATATAGGATAAATCATTCCCGCGTCAAGGAGTTTAAGGACCTCCTTTTTAATGACATCGTGAATTTTGGGATTTACCCTTCTTTGACTTTGAATTGCGGGTTTGTAGTCCTCCTCCATTAAAATCTTGTGAGTACAAAATTTTGGGTCAATACCCTTAATGTCGGATATTTTCCACGCAATTGCCCCTTTGTGAGCCTTAAGAACTTTCAAGAGCTCGGTTTTTTCATCATTAGCAAGATCTTTTGCAATAATAACCGGCAACTTGTCATCACCTTCCAAGAATGCATATTCAAGGTGAGAAGGAAGATCTTTCAATTCAAGGATAGGCGGTTCGTCGATTGAAGATTTAGGTTCAACACTCATAACTCCCATCGGCGGAAGAAATGGTGGAATAGAAATATCATCACTAATCAACACCTCATCTTCATTGTCGATTTCATTTGAAGTGAGATCGCCTCCTTGGAATGGAGTGAGATTTGGTGTGGAATTAGCAAGAATCGGATCCAAAATAGTGGGATTGCCACTTGACGAGCTATCGGAAAAACCTAACACTTCTTGTGAAAACTCATCGCAAACCACATCAACAATGTCAATGTGATTGATGGTAGCGATTGCATAAACATGAGAAGGTTTCGAGTTTTGAGTAGCGTTTATAACAAGTTCCTCTTCGTTGAATCTCAAAGTGATAGTTCTCGCATGAACATCGATAAGCGATCTCGAAGTGTCTAAAAATGATCGTCCTAAAATTAGAGGAACTTGAGGATCCGCGGGGATGTCGACTACTATAAAATCAACGGGATAGTAGAACTTCCCCACTTTCACGAAAACATCTTCGGCTATTCCACATGCCATAATCGTAGAATGATCGGCCATCTCGATGGACATGTTCGAAGGAATAAGAGCCGGAAGCGAAAGCGATTTCCAAATGGAAAATGGCATCAAATTAATGCTCGCACCAAGATCGGCCAAGGCGAGGCATTCTTTCATCTCTTGTATGTCACAAGGAATGAGAAACTTTCCGGGATCACCAACTTTTTCCGGTATGCGGTTAAGATAAACCGAAGAACAATTAGCAAGCTTTGAAAGCTTTTCCTTATCGCTCATCATACTTTTAAAAGTGGAAGCGAAACGAGGCATATATAACAACGCGTCGGCTAAACTCACATCAAAATGAACTTGTTGAAACATCTTAATAAAAAGCTCGATTTGTTGTTTGTTACGTTCTTGCATTTTCTCTTTGTTTCGTCTCGAAGGGTAGGGTAAAGGTGGTGTGGGTTGGTCATTAGGCAACGGCCTTGGAATCTCGGGTTCTACAATTGGTATTGGTGTAACCGTAGGTGTGGTATGAGCGGTACTTCGTGGGATTGTAATGTGCTCCTTTTCGACCATCACCTCGGGTTCTTTCTCGATTTCCTTCTCCGTAGAAGTACTTGGACGAGAGATTGGTTCCTTGAAAGTTTTACCACTTCGTGTAGTAATAACCTTCATTTCTCCCTTCGGGTTTGCAATGGTATCACTAGGAAGACCACCCGAAGAAGAGGGCTTACACATGATAGCTTCGAACATCTTAGCCATACGGTCCTCAAATTTTGATTGCCTAGCATCCGCTTTCAATAACTCTTGCTTAATCTCATGTTGTCCTAATTCCATCTTTTGTTGGTTTTGTTGAAGACGTTGGACATTTCCTTCCATTTTGTTTGCATGAGTTTTAAGTTCATTAGCAAGTTCATTTTTAAGCTCGTTTTTCAACTCGGATCTTAAGCTAATCATCTCACGTTGCATGTTATCAAATTTAGCATCATTTGCTTTAGCATAATCTAAAAATTCTCCTTGCAAATTTTTCGTGTGAGCATTTTGAAAACCTTGTGTAGTATTTTGAAAATCACGGTTTTGGTTTTGATTAGAGATTTGTCCATTCCCACTTTGATAATTCCCTTTGTTGTAGTTGCGTGTGTTGCCTTGGTAATTACCTTGGTTGTTGTTTCGATAATTGTTAACATTTTGGTTTGGTGGAGCTTGATTTTGGCGGGAACCTTGGCCGTTTTGGTTGTAAGTTCCCGTTGCTACATAAGCACTCGAAGTGTTACCATCCGCGGTAATGCACTCGGATAAATCATGAGCTCCTCCACACGATAAACAACTCTTAGCAACCGCTTTAACCGAAGCGGAATTGGAAGCTTCTTGAGCCTTCCAATGGGACATTAGATTAGCAAATCTATCAAAAAACCGATTTTCCTCATTAGCTTCATCATGTAAGGCGTTAATGCTACGAGACGATTGTGACGACGATGACGAACCCATATTGGCAACACTCGGTGTGTTACGAGGGCTATAAACCTTAGATCGATTCTCAATGATTTGTAAAGCCTCATTTGTCGTCTTGCACAAAAAATTACCACCCGCGGCGGCATTCAAATAATCTCGTTCATGATCATTAAGCCCATTATAAAAAGTATCCACTTGATGCAATTCCGAAAAATCATGATGAGGACATTCATGTAACATCTCCTTAAATCGTTCCCATGCCATAGAAAAACTTTCATTGTTACGTTGCACAAATCGTGAAATCTCATTCTTCAAATGTGTTGTTTTCGATGGTGGAAAAAACTTGTTCACAAACTTAGAAACGAGATCGGCCCATGTCAAAATCGAATTTGGCGGTTCTTTCTCGAGCCAAATTTTAGCGGGTCCATCCAACGAATATGGAAACAACATCATCTTAATGGCGTCATGCGGAACATCTTTGAATTTGCTAGTGGCGGTGAGACGGTTGAAATTCCTAATATGGTAATGCGGGTTGTCTTTCTCGTGACCTCGAAATTTGTTTGCTTGTAGCATAGACATTAAACCCGTCTTAATCTCGAAATTCTCCGCAAGGATGGCGGGAATAACAATGGCCTCTCCAAAACCCTCGGTGGGTGCTTGTAGCAACTCCATCATAGTACGATTAGCCATTACGACTTCTTGTTCTATAATAGGTTCAACAATTAGAGGTTCTTTGACAATCAACGATCCTTGATTTGCTTGCTTTTGAAGACGTTTACGAGCTCGTTTAGCTTGATTACGAGTGATCATAAACTTCACGAAGAATGGGAGGTGAGCAAAGAAGATTCTTTTTGGTTGTTTTGTGGATTTTCAATTTTTTTGTGTTTTTGATGATATTTAATATTTTTTGGATTTTGGTGTATCTTCGTAGACAACAATCTACAAAATCTCTCCTCGAATCAAACTCTTGATTAAAGAAGCCTCAAAGGAATGAAAACGATCACGTGGAGTGAACGTCTTCGATTGACTTTAGAACTTTGGTGAAAACCAAATTGTTCACGAGGGTTTAATCACAAAGAAACCAAGCAAATATAGTATACGTATTAATACTTTGGGCGGCAAAACCCTCGATTAGCCTTCAATCTCAAAATACTCACAAGCAAGCGGGGAAACGAGGCGGCGCGAAGCACTTAAGAGCCTTTTTCCTTAGGGTATATTTTATAATACCCGCCTTATACCCACCTTATAGTTTGTATTTTTCAAAATCGAGCTTTACGAAAGTATTTATCTATTTTTGCCTTTTCTTTTTGTTTGAGATTCGAATACAATGATCGAGTGATGAAATCCCGAATCAAGGTTGTGTTTTCACACTTTTGGAGATATTGTATTTTTATTGTGATACTTAATACAATATATTAATAATATTCACAAAGAAAAACCGAGAAAACCGATAATACGTGTTAAGGGAGTTCCACTTAACACAAATACTATTTATGGATAATATCAAAAACAAAATTTTCCAAATTAAGACACGACACACCTCCCCGGCAGCGGCGCCAAAATGATTGTAGTAAAATTTAGCTAACTTGCTTTAGGAAAAACAAGCAACTAAATATGAGCGGTAAGTATCGACGAGTGATTTAGGAAAACCACAAGTAATGACCCACAATCAAATAAAATGAGAGAAAAGATTCGTTTCCCAAGGAGGTATGGTGTTGTGATTTAACTTGTATTTCTTTGAGATTAATATTGAGAAGATGGAATGACGGTTTCTTGGAAATTACACTATGACGAAAAAAAACGAAAACGTAAAGCCGTAGAAAAACACAAAAATTTAAAAATTAAGCTAAGACCAAAAACAAAATCAAGAAAAAGATAAAAACAAGTCTTAAATAATATAAATAAAGATAAAAATCCAACAAAGATATTTTAAAACCTTTTGTTAATTAAATAATTAATTTTAAATGCTAATTAAAGCCCTAAAATTAAATTTAACTAATTCAAAAGTCTAAAATATGATTTTATTGAATAATTACTCAACTTATATTATTATAAGACTAAAAAGTAATTTTCTAAAAATTAAAACCTATTAAAACTATTTTTAAAACCCTAAAAATGATTAAAAATGATTTAAACCTAATTAAACTTAAAATAATTATAAAAATAAATCTAAAAACTTAAAAATAATTCTAAAAATGGAAATGGTCCTAATTAATGACAAAGATCCTAGGAAAAATGAAAAAGAAGGAAAAAGAAAATTTTAAAAATTAAATAATAAAATAATATTAAAATATTACTAAAAATAAAAAGTTTATAAAATAAATTCTAAAAATTTTCTAAAAATCCTAAATAATATAATTAAGAGAAAAACACAAATCTAGGCTTCTAAACCTTTTTTATTAATTTTATAAAAATCTTTAAAGTTTATAAAAAACCTTAAAATATTATAAAATTAAAAATAAATGTTTTTGAAACCAAAATAAGATGTAAACCTCAAAAATATATTTTAAAACCTAAAAAGTATTTTTCCTAAAAATAAAAACTATTTTTGGTATTTTTTATTGCTTTTCTAAAATCCGGGTATTAAATAAATTATAAAAAATAATCTAGAAAGTGTAAAAATATGAAACTAATTTTGAAAAATCAACAAACCTAATATTTATCTAAGAAAAATAAAAAGAACCCAAATAGCTTAATAAATAAGCAGGAAATAAGCTCAAAAGCTACGGCTTATGTAATAAGCAACAAGCCAAAAACGGGTTAAGTAAAGTTTGAAACCAAACTTATTAGTCAAAGTCCCCAGGGCGCAGTGGTGAGTGTGGTGTGGTGTGAACGTGGTGACCAGGGTTCGAATCCTGAAACCCCCCCCTTTTTGTCACTTAGTTGCGCCGCAACGCTTGTTTCTTGCGCCGCAACTAGTGAAACGATAGCACCTTTGGTCTGTAGCTCCTTCAGTTGCGCCGCAACAGGTTGTTCTTGCGGCGCAATACTATGCAAAAACGTGGCCAATTCTTTCAATAATACACAAGCAGGTTTGAACTTTGTTTTGCTTTTCTTCACAGATTTCAGAGGCCAAAGGATTGGCTTGTGAGCTTATTTGATGGGATATTATGGAACAATAGGGGCACCCTTGAGCTTATTGAAGCTCAAGGAGTCAAGCACAAGCAAATGAAACACTTAGCACTCAATAACAAGCAAATCAAAGCACTCCCTAACCTATGCAAGGTTGCTGTAACAAAGAACTAGGACAGTGGGCTTAATGAGCTATAACTAGCTATCTAATGAACTTCAAATGCACAAATTCAGCATGTATACTCACCAACTAGTACTCAAACAAAAGCAACAACAAATTACCCCTATGGCTTAACAGAGATCAAAGAATCAGGATCCCAAATCAAGAAACATAAGCATAGTATGACTAAAGCAGATTTGAGCAACTCTTTTTCTCTTTCAAGCATACAAACCACTCAAATCTTGTTCCAAACTCACTTACTACTAACTAACAACCTATCCTAATACTTATCAATCCTTTTAACACCTATTAAAATCAAAATCTAAGCTTAGTGCCCTGTTAAAACGTATTGCCAAACACCCTTTTAAAATTTTGAAAAACGTTTTAACACATCAAATCCTTACAAAACTTGATTAAACTTGTTCCAATATCTCAAAACATGCATAACAACACTTGAGAACACAAATCAACTATCTATAACACACTTAATCAATTAATCAAGCAAAATCATGTAACAAGTACTTTTGTGAACTTTTCAAAGAGTAAAAGAGAGTTACCTTAGGACCCTTACATCCAAGGGTCCTAGTGGATGTTGAATCCACCTCTAAACCAGCCCGGGCTGGTGCTGATCCTTGATCAACAACCTTGACACCTGCTTATGACAAATCAAACAAAAAAAATGGATAAAACAAGATATATCAATATTTTGTTTTTATTCTCTTCTTTTTTTTTATAACTCTTCCAAAACCTTTTTAATCTTCTTAAAATGTTTTTAAAACCCTATAACACCAAATGAATCACACTTCTTATCACAAATCCAATGGATCAAATTCTTACCAAAATTTGTCCAAATTTCATAAACTATGAACAACTTTGAAACTCAAACTTACTTTACCAAAATTAAACTTGGAACTCAGAATTAAGCTTAACACAACACTCAACTTTTAAAAACAATAAAAAAGGAATTACACTTGAATATTTCAAAAACCAAACTTTTTATTTCTTTAAAAAGGTATTACATGTGCAAGCTTAAAAACTGGAACAAAGGGATCACCACAGCTTGGGTCTCCTTTTATAGAGCCTATAGAACATCCTAGAAGCATAAAAACATAAACCCTAATACATAAGAAATTCCAAAATTGCCCTCAAACGTTTTTGGTGCATATGAGCTGTCCATTTGATCTTGAACGTTTATTTTGCTTTGGGAGGAAGCAAATAATCTTGGCCATTCAATTGGGGCACGTCATGAGCTTGGGGGCTAAGGAATGATGTGATTGGTGGATTGGGGAATTGGGGTTTTGGTGCACATGTGTGGGATGCAGGTTTTTAGGAGTGGGAAAGGTTTGTGAGTGTGTGAATTACTTGTGTGCAAGTTTAATTGGTTTTTACCCAAGGAAAAGTGAAGGTAAATTCTGGGTGGTAAGAACAATGAATAGTAAGTATTTAGATCCGATTTTGGGGGAGAAAACCTGTTAGGCGCCTCTTTTTTTTTAAATGTTTCAGAGTTGACATTTCTGGCCCCTTTCTTTTGTTATTTTTGGCATTTCAAGTTTCCAAGCCCTAAACTTGGTTTTGCTTTGTTAATAAGTTTGAACCTTTTACAATTTTGGCACAAGACTTTCTCCAAAATGTTTCAAAGGACTATTCTTGCTATTTTGAGTACTTCAAGGGCTGAACTTGGACAAAGTTGATCTTCTAAGGTCTTCATTATGTCTTTCACTTCTTGAGGGACCATAATTGGCAATTTTGAATTGTTGAGGGACCAATCTTGCCATTTCTTCAAAGTTGAAGGACCTTTTTGCAATTTTGACAAACTTAAGGGACCAAACTTGTAATTATTAATATACAAGGGTTTTAAGTGTCATTTCTTCATTCATTGAGGATCAATCTTGTTTGTCTTCAAGTCTTCAAGGGTTTTTGATGAAAATTCCATGATTAGGGCCCGGTTCTTTGTACGGCTTCGTTTCTCGTGTCCGTTTTTCCTTGTATCTTGTGATCTTTTGTCTTTTTCACGATATCCATACCTAAAACACACAAGTAAACAAACACAAGCATATATATGGTATTTTATGACATTTTAGTGCATTTAAAGCCCGAAAAGAACGATGAGATCATGTATAAATGCCATCTCATCACTACAAGATACTCAACGTAAGTATGAGCATAAAATCCGGATTCTAAGCATCGATTTAGAAAACACAACTAATATGCTTAAATATACAGAAAAAGTAAGAGATGCTAGTATCAAAGAAAAATAGGAGATGCAAGAAAAATTAGATACTACAATGTTAAGATTTGACAAATGGAAAAAGGCACCTAAAAATCTTTCAAATTTAATTGATAGTAGCATGTCTGGTAGAACTAAAAGAGGCTTAGGATTTGAAAAATATATTGATTCAGAAGATGTGTTTGATTTATCTTTTTCGAGTGTCTTTGATGCCGACAAAGAGGACGAGGGAAAACCTAGTTACAATAGGTTTAAACCAGCAGCAGAAATGCATGCTGTCCCTCCCCCTCTTACTGGAACTTTTATGCCCACTTCATGGCATAATGACTTGGATGGATCACAGATGCATGAGTCCCCAAAAAGTTCTACTAATTCTAATGACTTTGTCTCTTGTACTTTCAGTGACAAAGCCAGTGACTCAGCATCTAGTGGTTCAAGTGAAGTGTCAAGACCTACAAGTTCCAAGTTGAATGATCATGCTGCTACTGGTGCTAGGATGTGTGAAGAAAGAGTTGTTGTTAAGTCAAATGTGTTTAGTCCTAGTTTATTGAGTCCTAGGAAGAATGTTTCTCCTAGAATTGTGTGTAATAATGTTGGCAGTATGAAACAATATCATTCTAATAAAAGGTCTATTAAAACATGTTTTGTTTGTGGAAGTGCATTTCATTTAATTAAAGATTGTGATTTATATGACACACATGCTTCTGTTAATCATGCATTTCCTGCTCCTGGTCCACCAGGAGCTGCCCCATATACTTCTAGAAGACTCAATCCTAGTGCTCAATCGTTTTCTTCTTCTAGAAGGTCCTCTCCTTTAGTTACTGATCATTGGAGAAACATTGGATTACAGACCGCCAGTAATTATTTTCAAAATTTTAATCTAATTTATCCACATAATTTGGACCACACGTATTTTGGTTTGGGAAGTTTGGGAACTGCTGTTAAGCCCTCAGCAGGTTGTTCTTGGTCAAATAATAATACCCATATGATGCATAGGCAACCAAGGAACAACGGTGGATCTCATCAATCTTCTTGGCTCTCTACTAAATATCCACAAGGCAGGCTCAAACCTGAAAAGGTTTGGGTCCCCTTAAGATACTAACTTTTGCATTTTTATTATCTTGTTGTTGTAGGTTACTCCATACCAAGATTCTAGTCTAGGCATTGTTGTGGACAGGTTTTGTGGATCCAAAATCAGATGTTGGATTATGGTTTCAATTTTATGAACACCAAAATTTTTATTGACAATCAAAGCACTATCTGCATTGTGAAGAATCCTGTTTTTCATCAGCGAACAAAGCATATTGAAATTCGGCATCATTTTATACGGGATGCCAATGAGAAGAAGCTGATACAGGTTCTTAAAGTGCAAACGGATGATAATGTTGTTGATCTGCTGACTAAAGCATTTGATGGTCCTCGGTTTAACCACTTGGTGGTTCACATTGGGATTGTCAATCCTTGAGGTCTAGGATTGAGGGGAGGCTAAGCCTAAGGAGAGGCTTTGTGTACATATTCTTAGGACAGACTAACGCATTGATAGATTTTAACAACATATTATATTGGTTCTGGTGGTGTGTGTTACTTCTGGTGGAGGATTTTGCTCACTTCTGGTGGTTATGGTATTACATGACTGGCTTCTGGTCCTCATTGGTCAGCTTCTAGTCATAATTTGTTGGCTTCTGGTGGTACAAAATCCTTCTTTGTCAAGTGGTGATTGGCTTCTGGTACTGGTCTGGGACACTGTTCATTCTTTTTATCCTTTGTTGACCACATTTTGCTTCTGGTCAGACCATTGTGTGCTTTGACTTTTGGTCAACGCTCCCAATTCTGGTATTTATATTTTTAATTAACTATGGTAAATTGGAATTTGGGAATTATGATAAAAAGGGTAAGTGGTTACTATGCAATAATGTGTAATTTGAAAGGGCAACCCCCATTAATAGGGGTCAATGAACAGTTACTCTTTTCCTTATTTATGGTCAACTTAACCCCCTTGACTCAATCATTCCATTCATAACACACACACAAACTCGATCCTACTCTCTCAACCCTAACCAAAATCTTCCTTCATCCAATTAATCAAGATCCATGGCTGCCCTAGTATACCAACCTGCTCACAACAAAGTTGCCTATCTGGGTGATGGTCCACATCGTGATCATTTTACTGACATTCTGGAATTCATTGAAGCTTCCAACCTAAGGTATGCGTTTACTGTATGTCCCACTATTTATGATAGTGTTATTCGTCAATTTTGGGCATCTGCTCGTCTTGTGGATGTGGTTGGTCGTCCACGTGAACTCCATGCTACCATAGATGGACGTTCATACGTGGTGACTGAGGCTTCTATTCGATCTTCCCTTCATCTTCAAGATGAGGGTGTTGTTGAGTCCATCCCCAATTCGGAGGTATTGGAGGGGATGGCTGCTATAGGGTACAATCATGGAGGGAAGTTTAACTTCCAGAAAAATCGATTTTCCCCTCAATGGAAGCTTCTGGTGCATTTTCTGATTCATTGTATGAGTCCCAAGTCCGGGAGTTGGGATGCTTTCCCTACTCCTTTGGCTACTGGTCTTATTTGCTTAGCCCAGGGTAGAGTGTTTAATTTCTCTCATTATATGTTTGAGGGAATGGTCAGTAATCTATCTAATGCTGGTTCTAGAAAGAAGTTTCTTATGTATCCTAGGTTTTTACAACAAATACTGGTTTGCATTCCTCGTGATAGGACTGAACATGTGCCGTCTAAGCTTACTGCAAAAGTGTATTATAATATGGTCCATGGGTTTACTGGGGAGTGGAGGCCCCTTACTGAGGCCATGCTGGGGCTGGCTCAGGGTCCTATGGGTGAGGAGGAGGAGGCTCCTGAGTTTGTTGTGATTGATGATGACCCTTTGGAGGAGGAGGCTCCTACTGGTGGTGCTTCTCATGTGGTTGAGGAGGAGCTGGTTGAGGAGGTAGTGGTTGAAAAACCATCCCCTTCCAAGGCTGGTCCTTCTTCAGTACCACAACAGTCTCCATTTGTGGAGACTCCACCTCCTAGTCCTGCTCCACACTCTGCTGATAAACCTTTTGGTGCTAGTACTCCACATGTTGACCCATCTGTTGCTTCGGGCTCCAATGACGCCTTCCCTGACCCGAGTTCTCTTGGTGGGCAGGCGGAGGAGCCTACTACACTTATGTCATTACTTGATCTTATGCACAGGTATCATGGGCGGATTCTTTCTTTGGAAGCTGATTTGAATCAACACCGGAAACTTACTAGGAAGTTTGTTCTTCCTCTGGCTGATCGCATCAAAGCTTTGGAGACTCAGCAATGACGACGAACGAAGCATGTGATCCACTCTGATTCTGATGAGGAGGGTACGGAGCGTGTTGAGGATGGTTTGACATTGTTGGCAAAGGCTGCCTTTGTTGATAAATTGTATGATGATTTGCCGGTTCCTCCGACATCCTCCAGTGTTCCTTCTCCTGCTGCTATTCCCACTCCTATGGATGGTAATTCTGGTCCTGCTGCTGGTTCCAATGCTGGTCCATCCCATGATTCAAAGGGGAAGGCCCCAATGACTGATGCTCCCTCACCACCTCGCAAACGTACTCACAAACAGCTTGAGGAGGATAGGCTAGGTGAGGAGGCTGCTCAACGGATCCAAGCCGAGATTGATGAAGCTGATAGGGCTGCGGAAGAGGCGTTTTAACAGCGGAGGCGTGAACAAGTTCAGCACGATGCCATGCATTGTAGTGATAGTGATTGGATGCAGGTATTGACTATTCTTACCAGGGATTATGCCCAGTTCACTGATCTTTTGGGTGACGATGTGGATGAGCATAACTGTATTCCAAGAGCCATGGTGTTGATGCGCAAGCAACAGTTGGCCCTTGCTGCACAACTTCGTGAGAAGAGAAAGAACAGACCTTTATCAAGAACTGAGGAGCGCAAGCAGATGCAGCGATATGTGAAGTATCAGTCCGCTGCTTATTTTAACGCTCCTTGGAAGTGGGACAGGGTTCGGGCTTTATCTTTTGATGAGCTCAAGGCACTTTATGAACGTATGGTGAAGCGTCAGAGTCAACCAATTCCGGAACGATTTATCTACCATCCTCGTGTGGTGACCTCTTCTTCGCCTGCTGTTACTACTGGTCCTTCATCTGCTCCTACTCCTGGTTCTGCTGCTAGTCCATCGGTTTTTGTTGCTACTTCAGTTGGTACCACCTCTACTCCTTTGGTTGCTCCTTTGGGTTCTTCTTCAGGTCTTGCTACCACCACCACCTTTGCTACTACCACAACTACAACTGCTACACCTGATATGCCATCACCATCACCACCGGTTCCTGGAACTCAACCAATTCCTACTTCTAGTGCAGCTCCTATTGATCCCTTGGGTGGGCACACTAATGAGTCTACTTCTCCTGCTCCTACTGCTGCTGCCGAGGTAAAGGTAAAGGTTGAACCCACACCTAGTGATCCCACACCTCGACGTTCGCTTCGTTAGAAATCAGCTCGCCATGTTAGACGTGGCAAGACGGTCCCTTATGAGAAGCGTGATCCTGAAAATTTGATTGATGCCGCTTCTGACAATGATTCTGATTTGCCTTTGGGGGATGGACATATTACTAGTTGGACGGTTGAGCGTTCCACAACTCTTCCTGGTATGGTCTCCCATAGAATTACTCTGAGTGATGGGTCTGTGCGATTAGCTTCGGGTTTGCAGGGTGTGTTGTCTTGGGCTGATCGTAAAGATCTTATGGCTTTATATGGATTTGTGGATTCTGGCATGCTGTTTGATCCCATAGCTGTGTCTTCCTGGCCTGGTCTGCGCATATGGGCTGATCTTAAGCTGATGCTGGATGCACCTCCTCATGCTCCTGTTTCTGGTATATGGAAGGATCAGATGCAATGGGTGATTCAGCGATGGAAGTTATATGCGGGATGTGGTGTGCATATGTTGGAGTTAGAATCTGGTCATATGGTTTTCATGCTCACAGATGTGGATTATCCTTTGACGATTTCTTTGATGGAGGCTATGTTGGCTAGTCACTTGCAAATTTCAAATGCTCCATCAGGGAATGAGTCCTCTATGGAAACTGCGTTGGTGGAAGGCATCCAGGCACGTTTGAAGGCTGATAAGAAGGCTGCTTCTGGTCTGTGATTTGGTTGGGTTGTAAGTGTTTCTATTTTGTATTTTTTGTTCATTTGTTCTTATTATCATTCTTTTCACCAAAATGTAAAGTGATTGGTGAATTTCATTCTTTATAATTAAAAAAAAATAAAAAAAATTTAAAAACAGAAAAGAAAAGAAAAAAAAATACTTTTTATATAATATCTGCTTATACTTTAACACATCTTGGATTTTATACTTGTGCATATGATACCATTTGCTGCTTCACACTATGGGTTCTGATTACTGAATTGTGCTTGTGCTGGTTACTGGTTTCACCTGGTGTTGGACTTGGTCCTCACAACAAATGGTCCTCAACTCACTATGTCTAATCGACAAGAAAGAGTTGATTCACCTTGAGGGTACGGCTCCTGGTGCGATTCTCAAATCCGTTGATGGTTGCCAGGTTACCCAAAACTGGATGGTTTTCACTTGCCATGGTCCTAAACTGCAAAGTGGCTAATCCAAGGGGGTACGGCTCTTGGTAAAGATCTAATCAAATCCGTTGATAGCTGTAATAGCTTGCTTAAAGATATAGGGTTTTCAACTCACCGATGCTTCATTGCTGAGAGTTGGCGAGTCCAGAGGGGTACGGTTTCTGGTAAAGACATATCAAATCTGTTGACGACTGTGATGGTTTGCCTAAAATCATCAGGGTACTCCCACTCACCATTGATTTACGTTCTAAGAGTTGGGCTGGGTTCTAGTCTCCCAGCGTGATGCTTATTCCACCAAAAAGACTGGCTAGCCCAAGCGCGAGCAGCTACTTGGTAAAGGCTCATCAAATCTGCTCATGTTGCTGAAAAGATTCAACACGATGCTGATTTGTTCCAAGCTTTGAAGAAGCTTCTAGTGTTTCATATTGCGGCGGTTTTTCTGATTCTTATCTTGCTGATGCTGCTATTAGTTTTGCTGATTCAATCCTCGGGCTTTATTTGCACGTTTTCCAGGAAACTTGAACTCAACAGGTCAAATTCAAGTTTAGGGGAGGATTGTTAGGACCATTGTAATAGTTAAATGTAATAGGTAGACTAGAAGGTATGTAGTTTCTCCTGGTCCTAGTAGTAGTAGGAGCAAGTCGTGCTCCTGGTCCTAGTCGAAGTCAAACTTTATTATTTATTTATTATTCTGTTAGGATATGCATGAGATATGTTAGGAAAGGATATGCATATCAGTTTTACACGTTTTGTTTAATGCTGTATTAGGGTTTCCTTGTAGTATAAAAGGAACCTTAGGCAGAAGGGTTATACACACCTTCACCAAACGTAGTTCTAGTGATCGTCAATATTAGAAATCCTTAGAAAGGATCAAGTCTTTATAGTTATTCTGTTCTTCTTTATTATATTTGTATTCTACATTCATATTGTGTATAGAGTCTCTCTGTGGATTGACTTGTGATTACAGAAGTCATTCACCGTTCCTGACAGGCTGCAAGATCTACATCCAGTAGACCCAACACATTCAATACTCACTAATGGTCTTGTAAGAAGAACATATATTTCTGTAGGTGCTTCATTATGCAAAAAATGACATCTTCCTTTGGAGGAAAATATTCGACTTCCATTTTCGAAACCTTAATATATATATCAGTGACAATTATACGTCAAACGACAAATCAGAATGTCATTGATATTATATTTTGGTAAATAATATTATACATATGCCTTAAATTTAACATATAGATGCATGAAATTTAACATGCAGATGCCTGAAATTTAACATACAGATGCCTGAAATTCAATCAGCTTTTTCCAGTCTTATAGGACTGTCGTTCCACTCATTTTGCAACCTGAAACTATAACAAAACCATTGTTATATTGTTTTATAAAAGAAACATTGTAAGATTATATAAGAGGAAAAAGTGGACGTTTATTTTATTACATGGGAATGCAAAGGATCTGGCACTAGTTGTGTTGCTATATGAATGAAGTCATATGCTGCCATAAAAGGTTACAGGACCGGAATAACTTATCCGTCCTGAAACAGAACCTACAAAAGAGAAACTCGACTCCACTCCTTCACCACCGTGAACTAGATGGCCTAATTCTCGTATATTGGTTACTAGATTTTCAAAACTTGAAGGGAATGATTTGGTGTATTATTGCGCTCCAGCTTTAAAGAAGAACATCAATACACTTGAATAATCAACTTCTTTATGGGGACTTACAACGTTTTGTATATGTATCAGGTTGATGCATTTTTTCACATTCTTTATATGCCATAACTAAAGACACTATTGCTCGTCCATATAGGTCTTCAATAACTATTATACTCATATGATCTGGGTACATCAAAAGCAAAAACAAGGAACCATGACTATTAGGCTCACCAACATGTTACCTGACGTGAGCATACTCAATATTGGATCTATATAAACTTGCCCACGATAGATAGCAGTACATTCATATTAATAATGTACTTCACTAGGTACAAACGATAAGGCAAATAGGATCCAAGTCACTCAGAGACGTATGTACCTCCAAAACCAGCAGCACTGCCTAAAATTTGTAGAAAACATAAACTAATTATAAAACATCTAATGACACGTATATACAAATTAACAATAAGGATGTAATATATATACAACGAAAATGCTTTAAAAATAACAACAAAGCCTTAACTGATGCCATAATACAATTCTCAAACCGATGCCCTATTACAAATCTCAAACCGATGCCCTATTACAATTCTCAAACCGATGTCCTAGTACAATTCTCAAACCGATGCCCTAGTACAATTCTCAAACCGATGCCCTACTACAATTCTCAAACTTATGCCCTACTACAATTCTCAAACTGATGCCCCACTACACTATTAGAACATACATAGTATTTATTTAAAAAATTCCTCTCATACTTAATAAAGAATGAATATCCAACTTTTTTCGTAAATGTAACAGAAACTAGTTTCCTGTCACACATAAGTTGGAAATATGCACAAAATGAGTAAACTATTACTAAAAGCATAGTATACCACATTTTGTGTGTGGGTGAAAAAGCAATATCGGAGTTTCACACAATAATGATTCTTTAATTATAGTGTATTTTTTTCAATTTTGGGCTATTTTTTTTATTTGACCTCCACTCGAAATTCAAATTGCCCTCCACTCACACAATCCTAAAACCTAAAAATCCAACATTTTTAAGTTAAAATACTCAATTTTTTTTCCAGATTCTAGTTTTTTTATACTTAAAATGATGTCCTAACTAAATCATAATGTTATAGTGATGCACTAACTAACTGTTACAAACAGATGGCTAATAAATTTAATGGATGCACTATACATATACATGGATAGGGGTGTCAATATTTTTGACCCGGCTCGAACCCGACCCGAGCATATTCGGGTCTGGTTACTCGGGTTGAAATCGGGTCGGACATCGGGTAAAATATTTATGTCTAATTCGTGTTCGGGTCAACCGGAATAAAAAATTTTATTTTAAAATTTTAAATTAAATATTAACTTCTATTAAAAATGTTAAAAAAAGTTTTTTTAAATATTTTATTGATACTCGGGTTGACCCGAACCCGAATAGACCCGAACCCGACTAACTCGAGTTCAACTCGGGTCGGGTTCGGGTAAATTATTTTTACCCTCAACCCAGATTTGACCCGACCCGAACCCGACCCGATTCCCACCTCTAACAAAGATGCCTTAATATGGAAGCAAATATAATACACATAGCCATTTACTTATAAAAATGTTCGTTTGGACTATGCTTAATATTTAACGACTCAAACTACATGTAATATAAACGAAAATAATCTCCAATCATCTCATTCATTAATTTATACGGAGTATTATCTTATGCCTGACAGTTAACTATTGCTATGAAAATTTAAAGTTATGAAAGAAAAGTACTTCCGTTTAAGCAGTCTATTTCAACTGTTTCGAACTAATATCCAACTCGCTCAAATGCCCTAATATCTTATAATATTCAATATCTAAGCTCATGTCTAAGCTCAAAGGAGTATACCGTTAGTGTTTCTTTTTTACGCTGCTATGTGCTGCAAATTGCATAAAAATAAAAAGACATTAGTTAGGATAACAGGTCTGCGTAAGTTGAATGTAAAAGACATTAGATTACAATCTAAAAGGCTTGACTGGTGTAGCTTTCCAATGGCTACAGGGGTGTTTCTGACAGCATCAAGGGTATCGGTTATTTCACGAGTGCGGTGGCTCATCCCAACCATTTCAGCTATCCCACCAGCATTGTCACAAATGGGTCCATGTGCGTCAATGGCCAATCCAGTAGTTATGGTGCTCAATATTCCAATAGTGGCCACAGCAACACCATAAATTGGAGAAAAACTCAAACTAACGAAAACACTAATTGCAATTGCAGTTATTGCAATGGTAACTGATTTATATCTCGAAGTAAGACAAAAAATGAAATTTGTAGTAGCTCCCGTCATAAACAAACAAACATATAAATGCCCAATTTTTTTCCTTTTCTTATTCTGATCTCACGCGGTTATGCCTTATTTTTTGTCACTTGTTGCACTAACTACAGTTTGATTATTCGCTACTAAACACCAAAAAAATGCCTAAATCTATCTTATCATACACATTCCATAAATTTATCGCCATTGACTAACAGAAATATTTCTTTGATTTTAAAACTTTTATACACATATTCCATAAATAACACAAAAAATTAACACATATTCACATAAGTAAGACAAAAGAATAAAAAATATGTAACTTACAACATTCAACATTCTTGGTTGTAAACTCGAGTGGTAGGCACTACCAGTTGAATCTAGTTTTGTGGCTATTATTCCATTGGATTACAATCCTCACACTTTATTTCAATAACTTCAATGTGTAAACGTTTAAGCTAAGGATGGAGATAATGGAGATGATGGTGGCGGCGATTGAGATGCGGGTAGCAACGGAGATGATGTGGCGGCGGAGATGATGTGGCGACGAAGATGACGTGGCGACGGAGATATTATGGCGATGGTCATGATGGTGACGGCGATTGAGATTCTAGTGGCGACAGTGATTTGATTGTAGTGTGTTTTTTTTGTTTAATCTGGTATGTTTGATCGAGGTTGTGGTTTTTGTCGTTGGAATATTTGAGAATAAGCTTTTTCCAGATCTAGCCCTTCTGCTTTTTATCAATTTTCAGTTTCTACCCTGCATTTTGTAATGTTGCAAAACGTAGCATTTAGTTTGTTTTCTAAGTTTTCCACCAATGTTAGGTTTTCTCTAGAACCCATCCCTATATAGAGATATATATACATATATATATATATATATATATATATATATATATATATATATATATATATATATATATATATATATATATATATATATATATATATATATATATATATATATATATATATATATATATATATATATATATATATATATATATATATATATATATATATATATATATATATATATATATATATATATATATATATATATATATATATATATATATATATATATATATATATATATATATATATATATATATATATATATATATATAGTGTAAGGTTATTTTTAGAACTAAATAAATGTACAGAACTGCGAGAACCACCTTTATACTCTTAAAAATGATATGTGTTTTCATTATTATGTTTAAATTTATATTTAATAATTGTTTTATTGGTTAAAGATCCGAGTATGATGAGCGATATAAAGAGTGCACATGTGTTTTAATATTATCAACAAAAAGATAATTATAACACATACAAAACAAATACATGCGCGTGGTCATAGGATACATGTTCCTAGTGACATACGACAATGAAAATTCATGTATTTCTACCTAATGAACTAACTCGATGAATATACATGTGAATTTTAAGAGTAAAAATGTTGTTCTTACGGTTCTGTACATTTATTCGGTTCTGAAAATAACCTCACCCTATATATATATATATATATATATATATATATATATATATATATATATATATATATATATATATATATATATATATATATATATATATATATATATATATATATATATATATATATATATATATATATATAAAATTTGTGTTCATGTGGTAAACACTCTTAAAGTAGGTTATAATAGGCACTAATAAGAGTAAGACATGTGTCACTATCCACAAAATGAAAAGAAAATTTATAACTAAGTCTGTTATAGAATAAAAAGGCTAATTAGGTAATTTATAAATTTCTTAACCACGTTATCTCATAAATTAATCCTACAGTTTGCCATCATCTTGATTTACTGTCACTCTCTTTCTTTGTGCTAAAATAGTCAAAACCATCCAAGTTCTTTAATATTTATACATAATCACTATCACTATATTTTAATATGTAATACATTATGTCATACATGCCCATGACTACATCAACTTTTATATGTTTTGATGTGAAATCCTAGCAGCCGTTAACATCGGCAAAATCTCGTTCGTAAACACTAACAAACGGAATCTAGGTTGGACACCGTGTCTTTTGCTTATGTTTAATCCTTATAAATCAGTCATTATATCCATAATGACCGACCACTGCTTCCTCTTTATGCGTATAATCGTCGGAATTTGTTTTGGAACCGTATTTAACGTCAGGATTTACTAGGTGATAGAATGATACATGCATGAAGGTAAATACGTAAGATAAGAAAGTAGCCAACTATGATGAATTACTTCAAAAAACAAACTATGATGACTTGAAATAAACCATCAAGTTATGCTCATATGATTCATGGATTTTGGTTACCTTTTTTCTAGTTATTTTGCAATGTAATACATTATGTCATGCATTTTGGTTACTCATAGTTGGGCGAGTTAAAATCTCTATATCTAAATGTCCCATTCCATTTAGATACAAGATATTAAGTCACTCAACCGAATGACTACTACGAGCATATCTTTGTTGTACCCAAACTATATATATTTGATTAGGATATATATATCTTAAGTCCAACATTGGGATCCCCTTTTCGCCAATAAAACGTAGTCATATAAAATCAAATCACACGTCGCATTACATAGAAGATGTCGCCCCAGATAAATGATTCTTCAAAATCATAAAAAAATACTCGGAACACGAATATCACATCAATCAATTACGTTTCAAAAGGAGATGTCCTAAAATGGCACATCACGATACGGTGATAACAATCAAACTTAAGCAAGTCGATATGCGATAGATTATAAATCGATATATACATACTCAAAGTATCAAACGAGTTTCACACTCGTATTCAGATAATACATAATTATCAAGATCGGTGATTTGCGGTGAGGCCAAATCTGATACGAAACTGTATTATAAAATATACGACAATCATTCAAGGATCATTGCTTCACGTGCAATGCCTATAAATACCATATTCATACATATACATACTACCATTACTACATACACATAGGTTCACATAATCACAATCAATAATAAAGTAATGCAAGAATAGCCTTACCGGAGTCATGCGGAGTAGTTGCGTGCTTAAAACTTTTTAGAACACACCAAAGTTATAGTTTAGGTTTTTCAAAATTGACCTAGTTCTCTATAACTTATGGCTCTGATACCATTTTGTAACACCCCCAAATTACCACGCAGCGAAATACCACTTTGGGGCGCTACTCATAGCACATCACACACAATCATAGACAACGACCTCGAAAGAGACGTTAAAATAATATACAACCTTGTCTGAAAAGTTTCCCATCCCAATATATAAAATCAGAGTAGCGTTTAGTCCCAAAAACCGTTACCAACACATCACGTTCATCATACAAAGACTTAAAAGTCATTTATTCATTTCAAAGGATGGAAAAATAATATAAAACTTTTGACAAGTAAGCACCAACTACCTCCCTGCATGCTCCGCTGCTATCCATCTTGATTACCTGAAATACATGCTCAAAATCATCAACATAACGGTTGAGTGAATCTATAGGTTTTGCAAATCATCATTTGAACACAAGCATTTTAATCATCTCAAGCTTATCACACAGACAAGTCATATATATCGATAAATGCCTTAAGCTCATGCAACTGAACGTTAACCAACACGTCAAACCGAGTCACTTACGGCGCCCCTACAACAGGTAATATTGTCATATACCAGCGACATCTTATACATAATATCCCTCTCAGGTGATCACAAGGATACATACCCTAGGATAAGGCTGTCAAACCAAATAGATCTATCATATGTATTAGCGTTTACCTCGCAAGGTAATTAACAGTTCATGAAATTCAGGGACTTCATAAGACAATGGTACTTAGGCATTTATCATCATATTCGGGTCCAGCATACCGAAAACAACTTGTGTTCATTTTATAAAACAACATGTATTCCCCCTCGCAGGTTAAAAATCATTTACAAGATAATATAAAAGCGAGGCTATAGACTCACCTTAGAGATAGCGATATCAAACGATGATAACAATCACAGTAGCCACGAAAACACAACGAAGAAATAAGATAAGACAGGATGCCGCGAGCTTCTAACAGCGACCTAAAATATATATATGGCGCGTCTTAGAAATGTACACGACAACATACAAAACTTAAACGAGTTTTATAATGGCTTCGTCGATAATGAACGGTAATCGATTCGGGTTCCTATAATATATAAAATGTATTTTAAAATATATATTTACAATATATATGTTCATATTTAAGGATATTTACATTTTAGTTCTTTAATTCTTAAATACTCACAATTTAACCCCTCCAGTTTTACCTTTTACCTTTAAGTCCCTTAAGTGTTGGATATGACCGGGTGGCCCTTGTATAATAACTTTAGTGTAATTACAAAATCAACCCCTATGCTTCAATTTTGAAACATGTTCAAAACAGCCCCTGAGGTTTAAAGTTTCAAAACATGGCAAAAATGACCCCTTGCATGTAATTCGACTTCAAATGAGGTCCCAAAATCCATGCAAGCTTATAATTACGTTTAAAAATTCATATTCAGATTTTAAATCTTTATAATAAGTTTAGACAATGAACTTTGGTAAGCTTATAGCTTATAAAATAAGATAATAAGCTTAAATGGGTCAGACGGGTCATTTTAGTGTTTTTTTTTAGTGTTGAAATATCATGCAACGGGTTAGGATCTTTAGGACTTGTTTCTAAACATTTTTAATAACCTATTTAGATCTTTTATAAACGCTTTTAGTTGCTGAATTAGGCTTATAATCAAATATGTTAAAAACACTTGCTCAAATTTTAAAGAAACTCATATTTGGGGACAAATATGGGTCATGATTTTGAAAGAGCTATGCTTTGATTCAAGGTATGAATTTGTAACATGTTTTAGCCTAGTAGGTAGTCTAATCTCAGAGGTAAAGAGTTCTCCATGTTACTAATGAAAAATAGCAGATATAATTATCAAAAGAGAGCTTTTTAGCCATGCTGAAAATCAGCATACGTCTTTCTGTGGACAGATTCGAGGTTCACGTTTGATTGACTTAGAAATCGATTTGGAACATCATATTTGGAGGATTTATAGTATATTATATGTATTTTAACATATCCAAAATTCAGCATAGGTTTGTTAAGAGAAATTAAAAGTTATATGGACGTGAAAATGGCTTGTTAAGTGAGTCTATGATTTTGTGTGAAAATAGAAATCGAGTTCTAACAAGATTTTTGTTAGGAAATCCTCAAGACCAGATGTTAAGCATTTTAAAATGAATATTAAGAGTGTATATGAGGAAAGGAAATCTTACATGAAGTCGAGATGTAATGAAAAATGTCGAAACAGGTCGAGATGATGCGAATGAAACGTGATAGCTTCAAAATGAACTAAAACTAGATCAAGAGTTCGTCTCTTCTCCTCGGCTTTGACTCGGCCCTGAACTATACCCATGCTGCTCTTATGTTTCTGTTTGAAAGAGACTAGGGTATGTATTGGTGTTGTGAATAAAGAGTAAACATATCGTATGTCTTATTTGTTTTAGTTGTCTATAGAATATCAAAACTTGGTGACCAAGTGTTGTCTAGATATGTGGCGTGTTTTCATGAAATGACTTTGTTTATGAAGATGACGAGGCTAAGTTTATGAGAAATAGGTGATGAGTATTTGACGTTATGATGAATGAAAGGGTCGGTATGTAGACTCGTAGGTTGGCATGTGTAATTGTCAGACATATAAGTTTGATATTAGATAAGATGGAAGTACATTATCTTATGTATTAGCTAAAATGAAAGTACGTAGTTTATGTTTTGTTTTATATAGGAAAATGACATTAGCATGTGATATGGTCACATAGGTAAGGAAATCAAATTAATAGTCTGTTATATGGATATAAGCGGGTATTATCGAAACCTGATATTTTTAAAGTTACACGATTTGAAAGATACATGTAGAACACGAAAAATAAACGCTCAATATAAAGTAAAAACATCGGCGTTTGGAGAACGTTGGTATTTTGGTAAATAAATGAGGGCTTATTATTAAATGAGCGTTAAAGTTATATAAGCGAATGACGCTTAAATGTTTAATGTAAATTACGAAGAATGCCCGTAAAACAAAAACTTAAAACGACGACAGTAGAAAATATTTCTATGTCATAACGACAATATTTATAGTTGATAACGGACATAGACTTTGCCGATAATTAATAAATGGCACGTACTCAATAAGTTAAATCCTTAACCTTGCCGGTTAGTCGAGAACTCAATATTATTCGAAAAAATTGATCATGACAATAAAAGTCGATTTATAAATATTGGTCCAAATATTAGAAATAAAATTAGATCTCAGTCTAAATGTTAATTTTAAAGTTCGGGTTATTACAACAGACTTCATACCAGTTGTGTTATCGCATCAGATATTGAGAATACAAGCTGCAGATATGAGACTCCAATGCATAGTTCAGGGAATGATGACAACAACTCTAAGAAAGACAACAGCAGCTCTGACAAACAACACATCGACTCTGAGAATGTCATCAGCAATACACCTTCCTATGATAATGGTCCTGTCTACGATTCTGAGCCATTGTAAGATGTACATAATGTTGAATTTAATGTGTTTGCCAATGCCAATACACATGAGCATAGTGATCAAAAAACAAACCTTATTGACACATGTATGACGGAAAAGGTTGATAGCAATACCACACCCAATTCATCAGACATGTGCAATAATGAGTTTGAGGATGATCAACATGCAAATGAGTATGATGATGAGGAGCATGTCGCGCTTGCTAATTTAATTGCTAGATTACAAAAAGATGTCAATGAAACTAGAAAGAGTCAAAAGCAATTAAAGAAGGCAAACGCAGCGCTCACTCAAAACTTTGAAGAATGCAAAGCCGCTCTAATTAAATCTAATGAGACCCTTGAAAGTAATAGGGCTGAGCTTCTTCAAAAGACCAAAGAGCTTGAGGGGTACAAGGGTAGTGCATTAAAAAGTCAAAAGGACGATTTTGAAAACAAATATAATACAACTCTTAAGTTATTAGCCAAAGAGAAGCGTCAATATAATGTTTTCTTAATGGATGAACGTCAGAAAACGTACCTTGCCAATACCAAAGTTAATGAACTTGAACAAAAGCTCTCTATGACCACTACCGATTCTGCTAAAATTCTTGAGGTTCAGAAACAAGAGGTAGATGCGTTAAAACATGACTTCAAAAGTAGATATGATAAAGAAACCGAAAAAGTAACGAAACTAGAAGAACAAGTCGAATTTTTGAAGAAAGTTGTTTATAAAACGCATGATTCTATTCAATCTGTAAGAATGTTAGCACCTCCGTCAATGTTTAAGGGTCAAGCTAGCTTTGCAAGTCCTTAGTACCTTGCCAAAGCTCAAGCTGCGAACCCGTGTCTTTATCTTGATGAGACTGAAAGGACTGATCTTGATTGCATGCCTGTTAGTGCCGATAGTGAAGAGACTTCCCTTTGGGATGATGATAGTCAACCTCTTGTCAATAAGGAGTTTGTAAAACCATATAATTATGCTTATGAGAATAGTCTTTATGGTATTTTCAACAAACAAACTCAGAAAACTCGTGAGGAAGTGTTTCTAGAATGCAAACAAAAGAGATTCAGTGGAAGAAAGCATTTGCCCATAAGAAATCTAATGTTTACAAATACATAAACTACCTCCCTCTAGATGAGTCCAAAAGCAAGAGTAGGAAAACATTAGGTATTCTTAAACACCACATAGATAATGTTAAATCTATTGTTAAAAAAGATTGGGCAAAACGTGAAAATGCTAAGTGGCAACGCCCGATTCCTCAAGATATTACCTTGCTTGTGAAAGAACTCTTAATTCCAAATACGGCGTTAATTAAAGAAATTGTTCTTCAGTTTGAGGAGTTCATTCGGACTGAAATGTATGATGATTTAAAATATGTTGAATCTCTTGAGAAACACATTGATGATCTTCAAATAGAGAAGTATGATTTTTCAGATGAATATGATTTACTCTTGCAAGAATGCATTTCTAAAGATGTTATGTGTGCTTATTTTACATCTTGTGCTGATATTAATGAATATTCTGATGTTGCATGTAAATATCTTGATAAGATCAAAGAATGTGAGTGTCTTGAAATTAAGCTTTCGAAACGTAAAGAAAATGTTGATAAAAAGGCTTTTGAGTTACTTCAACACAAAACTGATTTCCTTCAAAAACATTGTCATTCTCTTGAACTTGCTTTGCAAAAAGATGTTGGTAGTTTTCCACATGATAATAAATTGCAAGAAAAAATATCCCAAACGTTTCGAGAAATGAATGAACAGAATTTGGAAATTAAAGGGTTGAAAGCTCAGTTATAAGACAGGGATAGAGCGATAGCAGAGTTGCGGAAACTCGTTGCTAAGATGGGTGGGAAAGTTGTGGAACCTAAAGTTGTGAAACCTGTTGTTCGACAACCCAATGCCTACAAGGATCCAAAGTCGTCTATCTTAGGAAAACCGACTCCGTTATCCTATTCTTCTCATATGAAATCTAGGTTACCCCCTAAGACTGATGTGCAACCAAGTGTTCCAAAATCATCCATATCACCCTATGTTCCTCCATTTAGAAAGCACACTATTGCTAAACCCAACCATGTGAATGCACCTAGCACTTCTAGGACTCCTCCAAAACGTGTGACATTCACGTCCACAAAGGAAAATGTAGGTTCAAATGACCTCGTTCATACCCACAACCTAGAGGATGCGAAACAAAAAGGGAAGATTGAGAAAGACAAACCCGTGTATGAAAAACCCAGTTCACCTAATCCCGCTAGAGTTCCACACACTCCTAATGGTAGTCAACTAAAACCTAGGATCCCTCTTCAGCAATCTAGGAATTGGAAACCATCCATGAATAGTCGTGTTTCAAACACTACGCCTGAACGATTTGGAAAACAAAGGAATACAAGTACTTTCGTGAATCCCAAATTCCCTGTATGTCCCACTTGCAAAAAGGGCATTCACAATGGAAATCGTGACCATTGCATTTTGCAATACCTCTATGAGGTCAAATCTCGTTCCTTTGAACGGAGATCGAATACAGAATCCCATAAGACAACAAGGAGATACAAACTCGTCGCAAAGAAAAGCAACCACACCAAATCTGAAACGTGGATTCGAAAAGGACATAGTTTCTCTCCAAAGAAGTCTTCCGCTGTGCAAGAGAAAACTACTCCTAAATCTAGTCTTCAGTGGAAACCAACGGGTCGGATCTTCACGAAAGTTGGTCTTAAGTGGATTCCAATAGAAAAGAGTGATGACACCTGCACTAGCACTAATGCTACTGTTCTACACCATGAAAAGGAATTTGTTACTCCTAATTATAGTATTTGTGCAAACTCTTCTTCTGTCATTGCAGGTACAATAGCGGATTCTGAGCCCACTTCTTCTTCAAAGGGTTCCAATTCTGTACATTCGATATCACCTTCTTCTGTTGTACAAAAATCTATTTTGGATTATTTTTGAAAAACTTGAGAAAACACAAAAATATAATAAAACGTAAATATCCATAGAAAAACAAAATAAAAAATTGGAAAAACTTTCAAAATACCAAAAGTATTCTTCTCGACATGTCTTTCAGTATCGATAATATGGACGTACCTAGAAATGTCGCTCAATAACGACACGCGTGTGTATATAAAGCTCGAATGAAAGTTGTAAATATTTTTCAAAACATGTCATTTCAATGATTTACAATTACTTCAGATTGTGACTCGTACCTCCAAGAAAGGAAAGTTGATCAGAATGATAACTTATCCTTAACAACGGGAAAATAAATTTTCTCGGTCATGAGCTCTCATTAAAAACATTCAAAGTTTTTAAGCTCATGTAAACGACTTACAGTTAAATGTCAAAGAAGTGAAATCTTCTTACACTTGAGTAGATTCGTCAAGACATTCAAAGTCTAGGAACTCAAGTTTATGCTTTAGAAAAACCTTTTCGACAAAAAGAATTGATTTTTCAAAAAGCGTTGAACACAATTTTTCCAAGAATTTCTCAATGATATTCAAAATCTTTCAAAAATTGTGTGTTCAAAAACTCCTATCCTCAAAAGTTTAATGTGGATCAAATCCTCGTAATGACAATTCCATTGGATCAATTTTTTAGGGGGAGCGTTCCAAATTTCATGCTAAGTTTGACACATCTTTCTCCCGAAGATTTTCAAGACTATTTTTTCAAAATATATTTTAATCAAATTTGGTATCTCTAATATCAAAAGATTTTATATATTAGAGATAGGGGAGAAAATGTGATTAAAATGTGATCTAAAGACTCAAGCACTCATGGTTACGATCAAATACCCACAACATCTTTAATTCACGACGTTATTGGTGTCAAAAGGGTGGTTAGGTTTAAGTCCTATGATCCAACTAGAACCATAGGGATCTTCTCAGGGACAATCCAATAGATTATTATAAGTCCTTAGGAAAGATGGAGTAGAATGTGAATGTAGCTGAATGCCGACTAAGTACTGATGATAGCACTGGAACAATCACAACAAGGTGTTATTAATGATGTCTTGGTGAGCATTGAAGGGGTTGAAGAATGAAAAAGAAATATAAGGATAAAGGGTGTAAAGAAGGAAGCCCTTCATACAACTTAGGCAGAAACCAGGTCAACACATCATGAAGACAACTCATCATAGACCCAGTGATGTGAAGCACAACCCTTTCCTAGCTACTCAGGCTTCTCTCAAAAGAAGTTTGTTTTATTGTCACGGAGATCAACACGACTTCTATTGACTTTCTCACTCCGAGATAGTTGATATTGAATAGGTGGCATCTGCTCCAGCCTCCGACCACTAAAAGTGCACAAATCGAGTCTAGAGCCAAGAGATCAATCAAATCTCGTTAGGAGACACGGATGAAGATCAAGAGAGTCCTACGCTATATCCTTGTGATATTGCTAGAACACTCAGAGTGATACTAATTAGTATTCACAATGATGAGTGGAAATCCTTTCAGTGTTAACATCAAACAACACTGCGGTAGGTCATGTGTAAGATTCTTTATGAATTGAACATATGTAAAACTGAAAAAGCAACAGTGGTTTGTTTCTGAATTGATTCAAACTCGTTTCAGGTTTCTACGTAATATCTTTATGGTCTTGCCAGAACATTCAGAGTGATATTCATTAATATTCACAGTGACGAATGGAAATCCTTCTAGCTTCAACATCAAACAGCGCTACGGTAGGTGACTTGTGAGATTCTTATGAATCAAATTTGTGTCAACTGGAAAGCAACAATGGTAAGATTCTTAATGAATCAAACTTGTTCCAGGAATTTGAATTGACGGCTTTAATCAAGCGGATATTTATCCAATTGATTCACTCTTTATGTTCACAGTCTTGCTTTGAGACGGTCGAGTAAAGAGAACGGCTAGTACAGCCGCGAAACCCTGTCAAGGAGATTCTTAATTGAATCTACCTAATCACAGGTACGGTATTTGATTTCGTATAACGGTCTTCACCGACCGGAGGTAAAAAGCTACCGATTTAGGACGAATGTTAAAGCCATTCAGTCCGTGTCTATGTTTTGTCTCGAGAAGGTGGCGTCACGGTGTACTCAGCAAAGTCAAAGATTCAAAACCACATATTCATGCCCAAAGACTTATTCAACAATTAACGGTGTGAGCATGTGGATGAAGACACAAGATCGCGAGATGGCAAAGACAAGTCAAGAACGATTTGAAGATCTCAAGACTAAAAGACAAAGTCGAAAGACAACGACAAAGGCTCAAAGATCACAGCATGAAGGAACAAAACTACTGTTACACGTTCAAGGCTCATTTATGACGAGATTTGTAATCTCCATTGATCTCCAAATATAAAAAGGGTATGACCTCACATTGGGGGAGATTGTTAGCCTCAAAATATTGAGTCAAACAAGAATGCTCGGTCATAGGTTATTATTGTAACATTAGTTAGAACGTTGTAATAGGTAGTTAATTAGTCGTGGTTTACGGGCTTGGATTTAAACTAATTAAAGTCCAAAAGCCAAGCCTGGCCCAATATATAGTCCATTAAAGCCCGCATGTGGGTGGACTATATATACTACCCTCCTAGCATGTTAGGAGGGTTGGTTGTTCATTATTCTCACTTCTAATCTAATATTCACCAAGTTAATCATCTCCTTCACTCTACTTTCTCTGACTACTTTCTCTCTCTAGAATTCATCTTCTTCTTCTATTTTCTTTCATAAATTCGTGCTCTATTATCTAAAACTATGGGACAACATTATATTTTTTTAATTGTAAATTATATTTTTAACAATTTTTAAACGATTTTTTTAACATTACTTTTTTTTTAATTTACGTTTTCATCAGTATTTTTACGTTTTCGTCAGTAAATTTACGTTTTCGTCAGTAAATTTACGTTTTCGTCAGTATTTTTACTTCTCGTCAGTAAATTTACGTTTTCCTCAGTAAATTTACGTTTTCGTCAGTAGGTTGTCGCTTGTGTCAGTAATTTGACATTTTCGCTAGTAATTTTACGTTTTCATCCGTATTTTTACGTTTTCGTCAGAACTTTACGTTTTCGTCAGAAATTTTAGGTTTTCGTCAGAATTTTTAGGTTTTCGTCAGAAATTTTAGGTTTTCGTCAGTAAATTTACGTTTTCGTCAGAATTTTTACGTTTTCGTCAGAAATTTTACGTTTTCGTCAGAAATTTAACGTTTTCGTCAGAGATTTTACGTTTTCGTCAGAAAATTTATATTTCGTCAGAAATTTTACGTTTTCGTCAGTAAATTTACGTTTTCGTAAAAAAATTAAAATTTTCATCCGTATTTTTACGTTTTCATCAGAAATTTTACGTTTTCATCAAAAATTTTACGTTTTATTCAGAAGTTTTACGTTTTCATTAGCAAATTACGCGAAAACGTAAAATTTCTGACGAAAAGGTAAAAATACTGACGAAAACGTAAAAATACTGACGAAAACGTAAATTTACTGACAAAAAATATAAATTTTCAGATGAAAGCGTAAAATTTCTGATGAAAACTTAAAATTACTGATGAAAACGTAAAATTTCTGGCGAAAACGTAAAATTTCTTACGAAAACGTAAAATTTCTGACGAAAACGTAAGATTTCTGACGAAAACGTAAAAATTCTGACGACAACGTAAATTTACTGACGAAAATTTACGTTTTTGGTCAGTATATTTTACGTGTTCATCAGAAGATTTACGTTTTTATCAGTAATTTTACGTTTTCGTCAGAAGTTATACGTTTTCGTCAGAAAATTTACGTTTTCTTTAGTAATTTACCATTTCTTCAGTAAATTTACGTTTTTGTTAGAAAATTTACGTTTTCGTCAAAAAATTTACGTTTTCGTCAGAAAATTTACATTCTCCTCGGAAATTTAACGTTTTCGTCTGAAATTTTACGTTTTCGTCAGAAGTTCTACGTTTTAATCTGTATATTTTACGGTTTCGTCAGAAATTTTACGTTTTCATCAGTTTGTTTTACGTTTTCGTCATAATTTTTACGGTTTCCTCATAAATTTTACGTTTTCGTCAGTAAATTTACGTTTTCGTCAGTAAATTTACATTTTCCTCAGAAATTTTACGTTTACATAAAAAAATTTACGTTTTCGTCAGAAGTTTTAGGTTTTCATCAGAATTTTTACGTTTTCGTCAATATATTTATGTTTTCATCCGTATTTTTACGTTTTCATCAGAAATTTTAAGTTTTCGTCTGAAATTTTAATTTTTATCCGTATTTTTACGTTTTCGTCAGACATTTTAAGTTTTCGTAAGAAATTTTACGTTTTCCTCAGTAAATTTATTTTTCGTCATAATTTTTACGTTTTCGTCAGTAAATTAACGTTTTTCGTAAAAAATTTAAAGTTTTCATCCGTATTTTTACGTTTTCATCAGAAATTTTACGTTTTCATCAAAAATTTTACGTTTTATTCAGAAGTTTTACGTTTTCATCAGCAAATTACGCGAAAACGTAAAATTTCTGACGAAAACGTAAATTTACTGACAAAAACTTAAATTTTCTGATGAAAACGTAAAATTTCTTATGAAAACTTAAAATTACTGATGAAAACGTAAATTTTCTGACGAAAACGTATAATTTCTGATTAAAAACTTAAAATTACTGATGAAAACATAAAATACTGACGAAAACGTAAATTTACTTACAAAAACGTAAAATTTCTGAAAAAAACGTAAAATTCTGATGAAAACTTAAAATTACTGATGAAAACGTAAAATTTGTGACGAAAACGTAGAATTTCTGACGAAAACGTAGAATTTCTTAAGAAAGCGTAAAAATACGGATGAAAACATAAATTTTTTGATAAAAACGCAAAATTACTAAAGAAAACGTAAAATTACTGAGGAAAACGTAAAATTTCTGACGAAAACGTAAAATTTCTGACGAAAACGTAAAATTTCTGACGAAGACGTAAATTTACTGACGAAAACGTAAATTTACAGACGAAAACAAAAATTTACTGTCGAAAACATAAAATTTCTGAAGAAAACGTAAAATTTCTGAAGAAAACATAAAATTTCTGACGAAAACGTAAAATTACTGATGAAAACATAAAATTTATGACGAAAACATAAAATTACTGACGAAAACGTAGAATTTCTGACGAAAACGTAAAATTTCTGAGAAAACGTAAAATTTCTGACGAAAATGTAAAATATCTGATGAAAAACTAAAAATTTTGACGAAAACGTAAAATTTCTGAGAAAAACGTAAATTTACTGACGAAAACGTAAATTTACTGGCGAAAACGTAAAATTTCTGATGAAAACGTAAAATTCCTGACGAAAACGTAAACATACTGACGAAAACGTAGAATATTTGATGAAAACGTAAATTTTCTGGCTAAAATGTAAAATTTATGATGAAAACGTAAATACAAGGTGAAGACGTAAAAAACCAACAAGGGTGTGAAAATTTGACAAACTTGTGAATAAAATGGGGAAAAAAAACTCTTTTGATATTATTAAACCTATTGGGTGACCCATATAAACCCATTTGTAATATTAAGAGAAACCCATTTAGACCCATGTGACATATGAGGTGACCCAAGTAGACCCATTTATAATTTTAAGAAGGAGCTTGTTTGACGAATCTATACCCATCTAAAATATTAACCATGTTGACCCAAAAATTAACCATGGGTCAAAAATTTCCACCTCTAGGCTAGACCAACAGTTGTGGTACGAATAAAAAAATCAGATTCATAAACACATCAGAACATTAAAAATAAAACCCATTCGTAATATGGGCGCTTTGTAATATATCATGATTATGATTTACAATCCTCCCGTAGTCAAAAAACGTGTGGGATTAACCCTAAACTTATCGAACCACTGACAAAATCAGTCGATCATAATAGATATACAAAATCGCATCAGTGATATCTTGATTTGTTCCTCATTGCTGGGTCATTGTTTTGTTATTAGATCATGATATCTCAATTCCAAATCACAAAGATCACTCCTCTCCCAATCACAAATCGATCAATACTCAGGTTAGTTTTTCTTAATTCTAAGACTCTTTTGTGTTTTTATATAAATTGGAATATTTTTCCAAGCGATCAATACTCAGGTTAGTTTTTCTTAATTCTGAGACTCTTTTGTTTTTTTATATAAATTGGAATATTTTTCCAAGCTTTGAGCTTAGCTTATTAACCAGGCAATACAAGCAGCAACATCGATGAGTGATCCTTCTTTCCCAGTATCCCGAAACTTAATGTTGTAGAGGAACAAAATTTTATTAAAGTTCGTGTATAGGTCAGTGCATTTGTCAAAATTGACATATCTAGGGAACTATACCTGATATTATGAAGGTAGTTGTGATCGTTACTAAAACTAGTGCTTCTCAGGAAAATAAACATTAACAGCCGATTTCAAAACTTCAATTTGATTTTAAAAGGCCAAGATTGAATAAGAATGAGGTAAGAGAGATGATTTATAGAGAGGTATGATCATATTTTATCACCTAAATTACTTTGTTATTATAGTAAATGTTTTTATCATTCTTATTGGTTTTATCGTCTTTTGAGCTACACAGATCTTAAAGTATCACTCACAGATGTTGCAAGGTTGTTGACATTGTTGACCCTTTTAAACTTCAGGTATAAATTTAACTGCTTTTAAACTTCAGGTACATTTGATATTGAAATATTCTAAAAAGATATCAAGACTACATAAAGCGTCTATTCAAAGACACTCATTTCATGGAAAAATGTTCGAGTGTACTATCAGATGATCAGTATGCCACCGTTTGGAGCAAATGTTGACGAATCTATTATGTACCAAAAGGCGTTTAGTTATGTTTCTGTTAGCATGCCTTTGATGGATGGTTGTTTTGATAAATGCCGAATGAGTCAGAAGCATGGTAGTATGTCGAGTGTAAGTTGTGTTTCCCACGAAAATGCCTTTATACGTAAGTATACTATTTTTAAACTCTATTGTTCTTCAATATTTACGGTGTATGTGTGTTAATTTTTTTGGTTTTATGTATTTTACAGTAGGTACCTCGAAAGAAACTGGTGGGAAGAGACATGCAAGGTATAATCCCAGTTTCGCGTTCTATTGATCGTATTACAGCAATTTATGTGATCTTTAAGAGATTGGCAGCTGGGGTTTTAGTTCTTCGCTTCCTTAAGGTAATCACAACTAATCTTTTATATTAGAATCAGAGGATCAGACCTGTTAATTAGTTAGATATGATATTTAGTATATGTGGAATATAGTTAGAATCAGTTTAGCTATGCATAAATAATTATATTTAGAACCTGCTAATTAGTTTAAATTGATATTGTTGGGAATTAATTTGATGAGACAAAACAAGTATAATGAAACAAGAAGGACTTATATGCAAATATCAAGCTTTACAAGAATATGGAGCCCTTTCATACAACAAGGAGGACTTATTAGCAAAAGATGGAGGGACTTCTAATGTAATTAAAGTTTTCTTGTAAGAAAAGTCTTGTATTCTAGTATATATAGAATACAATGACCGTAGGTTTTATTCATCCCATCATTCACAATGTAGTCTTAAAGTTGAGTCGTGTGTTCTAGACGTGTGTAACCTTGTAAACACGTCTAGGTTTGTTACTTGTAATCGTTTGAAGTTTAATACAAGTAATCGTTGGAAAAGAAACACCTTGTTCATAATCAATGTTCTAATTCCGCTATGTTTATCATATGAACGTTTGATCCGTGATTTATGGTTTCCACAATTGGTATCAGAGCGGGTGGCTCTCGATGCTAGGATCAACAAGGTGTTGAGTCGAAGAACGAAGAAAATGCATAAAATCCGTCTATGATTTTATGTTAGGATCTCACTGCGCAGCCGTTTTCAAACAGCGATAAATCCTTCGTTAACCGTTGGATCGTCGCGAAATTTTAGCTGGATGTTCTCAGGGTATGTGTCTTGGATCTCACTGGAGCGATCGTCGAGTTCAGGTCTCAAGAAAAAGATATACATCGTCGAAGTTGGCTGCAGAGTATGGTATGAATTTTCTGTTTTTGTTTTTATTGAATAAAGATTTAGGGTTTCTTCCCCAACCCTAGATCAATCTTAAAACAGAAAAGAGATGTTGCTGTGATGATGCGATTCAGGCTGTGATACGATCGTTTGTTGCTTAGATCATGATATAAAGAAAGTAAATTAGGGTTTATCATAAAACCCTAAAGCGATTTCAGAAGTAGCAGCTCAAGAACATAATTGGTGATTTATTTTGTTAGCTGTTATGCTGGATCATGTGTTCGACTAAGAAGAATAGCAGATCATGAGATGTATGAGACTCAACAGAAACAGGTTTTGTTGTTATATTAATATTACAACAGCAGTCGATTGAAGTAAAAGGAGTCTTTGTTTGACTCATATGGTTCCAAGAATTAAAGCTGCGTTTATATTTTGGATCACAATGCAACTTGTGATATTTTCATAATAAATAAAGTATCACGTGAAACAAGGGAGATTTTGTGGTTTTAATGGTTCATGATGGTGTTCATGGAATATGGCATATTTGTAATCATGTGGCTGCGATCAAACAAGGTGTAAAGTGACTCGTTTTTCTTGACCGATCAAATAAAAGATAAAAGGCTGTTGCATAAAGTGAAAAGTTAAGCATGGTACTGTTTACAGCTGTACAAAGGAAAAAGAATGTGTACTATTCTCTTTTTGTGATATAGCTATTACACGACAGAAGAAACATAGAGGACAAAGATGTGGGAAAAGCAACAGTAGGATTACATTGCTTTTGGTATAGTACATCGACCAAAGTTAGTATCTTCATATGTCATACAGCAAGAGTTAAAGGTACACGATTATTTAATATTGTTTGCATAGGATCTGATTTACTTTGTGATGAAAGAGACATGATGTGGACAGTTCATGGTTTAAGCTTCACGTGAGTATTTGCTATGTTTGGTTTAAAGACACGCATGTGGTAATTAATGTGGTGCAAAGATAAAGTAAGTTGTGTGTTCGTGAAGGCTACGTGATATATTGAAAAAGGAAAAAGATAGTGGCTGAGTCGAGCCGCTGACAGGAATAAAACATACGCTGATAAAGAAGACGCTGACACGTTATATTTGGACGCTGACAGCGTGTTGTCTGATATATTGGTTTTCAAACGCTGACACGTATAGTCCGATATAGGACAGTACGTACTGATGATATGTTGGATGACAAAGGATCTCGGACAGAACTGACTGTTTAATATTTTATGGCTCGTTTTTGAAGATTATGTTTGGTGCAATGAAGTTTTATTTGATTATGTGACAAGGCTAACCTTGCGGTTACGTACCGACTTGGATTAGAAGCAGAACGCCGACAGAGGCAACAGTTGCATAAAAGAAGAAGATGATATTGTACCTAGATGATTTTCATTGCAAATTGGAGGTTTCGATGAAGAGGTTTGATTATTGCTTCTTTGGTGTTGGAGTTGCTTTTCGCAGGTTTGTATTTTATCATATCCCAAAAGACTCTCCTCTCTTTTGAGATAACTTGCTTGTTCGTTTAAATGTTGGTGACGAAGACTTGTCAAATCTAGCAACTAGATACCTTGCTATCACTTGAAGGAGTTACATTATCGTGCTCAGTGTCTCACAAAAGGATGAGGATTTTGACAAGAGATCGAGGTCTACTTATAGTTTCCTGCATTATATAAGTTCGACGTCACATGGATAGTGCAAGATATAAGGTACAAGCTTGGGAGATTCTACTTCTTCAACAAATAGGTTATATTCATTTTTCTTCATTCGTAATATACAATTAGAGTCTACATGGTCCGTGATTCATTTACATGCACCACTCAAGGGGAAGCGTTTATTAGTTGTTTATCTTTAGAAGACCCCTATTGGATGCGACAAAAAGGGGAAGAAGATTCAAAGATCAAGGTATACAACTTATTTTTATGTGGTGATATGTTTTACAAGAAATCTTACTTTAAGGGGAAGCTTGTTTCATTCGTGGAAGATCAAGATTTGAAGATTGGTTTTGTCATCATCAAATAGGGGAAGATTGTTGGAAATTAATTTGATGAGACAAAACAAGTATAATGAAACAAGAAGGACTTATATGCAAATATCAAGCTTTACAAGAATATGGAGCCCTTTCATACAACAAGGAGGACTTATTAGCAAAAGATGGAGGGACTTCTAATGTAATTAAAGTTTTCTTGTAAGAAAAGTCTTGTATTCTAGTATATATAGAATACAATAACCGTAGGTTTTATTCATCCCATCATTCACAATGTAGTCTTAAAGTTGAGTCGTGTGTTCTAGACGTGTGTAACCTTGTAAACACGTCTAGGTTTGTTACTTGTAATCGTTTGAAGTTTAATACAAGTAATCGTTGGAAAAGAAACACCTTGTTCATAATCAATGTTCTAATTCCGCTATGTTTATCATATGAACGTTGATTATCCTAGTAAGCTTAATCGATCCGTGATTTATGGTTTCCACAGATATTTAGTATATGTGGAATATAGTTAGAATCAGTTTAGCCATGCCTAGACAATCATATTTGATTACCAATGCTTTAGAATGGAACACTCATATAGCCAATTTCTAAGCACCTCGACAGTCTTCTTCAATCCATACAAATTTATCGGAATATTTTGATGGACCTTTAACGTCGCAGATACAAGCCCATATTGGAATTGTAAACGGTATTTATTTTTCTCATTGGAACAAGCAACTTAGTAGTGATTACCAAGTTACCAACATTGATCTTATACCTAAAATAAGAACCACACATTCTTATTTTCTAACAGCCAGCATGTGGAGCGAAGTTTCTTATACTTTCGACTTATGAATATGCATGACTACAGTCTGCATTTTAGAGTTTTTTTAACCGTTTATAATAGTGTAAGTTTACTTTTTAATTTATAGGTTCCTGATTTTGGCTACTCTCCAAATCCACACAGTTAAGTATCGTATCTTATATAACTCATTTAGTTCACTTCTAACTGTCTTTTTAAGTTTGGATCTTAATATGTTGTTTATGCCCCAAAATGACAAACTCAAATTGAGGTAAGAGCCCTTCTGCCGATATGATAGATAGGAGCGTATGGAATTAGGATCTTAACCCGATTCGAATCTCTTAAACACGTCAACGGTTATTCAAGCTACAGTCGCACCACTCGAATTCCCGCTGGGCAACCTAATTCGAATTCACGATACAGTAACACCACTCTAATTTCAAAATTAGTCTCCAAGATCACCTCCTAAAAATGCCAATATTTAGGATAGCAATGGAATAATTATTCTCACAGAGAATAGAATGATATTTCTTCCAAAAAAACTGTCTTTTGCATTCTTCATTCAAAAGTTATAACAGAGAGGAAAAAATAACTACCAACCCATGTTTTCTTGAACTTGTGGAAATAAAGAAATTGACCAAATCAATTAACTGAAATAAAAGAAGAAATAACACTACTGGATCAAGTTGACCCAGGCCTGTTGACTTTGACTTGAGTCCGATGGGCTTGTATCTGAGTCCTCCTCTTGCCTATCATCCTCCCGGTCTTCGGAAGAGTTTGTCCTCAAACTTGGTAGGGGTTCGTCGGGATCAAAGTATGGTTGAAGATCTGCCACGTTACAGGACGTGGAAACATTTCCCGGTAGATCTATCTTGTAGACATTATCGTTCACCTTTTCTAAAACTTTGAAGGGGCCATCAGATCGGGGGCTCAATTTAGATCGACGCTTAGTAGGAAAACGTTCTTTCCACATGTGTAGCCATACTAAATCACCGGGCTTAAAGAGTACATGTTTCCGTCCTTTATCTCGTCGATATTTAAGAAGCTCATTATTTTTGGTGATTCTATCATGCACCTGCTGATGGATTGCCTTAATCTCCTTTGCTAAATCACTTGCTTCTTTACTAAATTTGGAGGTAGTGTCAAGGACAGCAAGGTCAAGTGGTGTTGAGGGATTCAACCCGTACGCTATCTTGAAAGGATTGATACCTGTCGTTTTATTCAGAGCCCGATTGTAAGCAAATTCAACCCGCGATAACAATTCTTCCCACTGCTTCAAATTTGTCGTGATAAGGGCGCGAAGTACTGATCCAAGAGTACGATTGGTGACTTCCGTTTTGCCGTCAGTTTGAGGATGGCTCGATGTACTAAACTTGAGCTTTGTTCCCAGCTTTCGCCATAATGTTTACCAAAAATGGCTCAAAAACTTGACATCTCTGTTACTAACCATGGTCTTGGGCACCCCGTGTAGTCGGACGATCTCTTTGAAGTATAAATTAGCCACCTGAACAGCGTCGTATATGGTGTGGTAGGCGACAAAGTGAGCCATTTTTTAGAACCGATCAACTACTACCATAACAGAATCTTTGTGGTGTTGGGTATGTGGTAAACCAGTGATGAAATCGAGATAACGTCTTCCCAAGGTGCCAGCGGTACCGGGAGTGGCATGTACAGTCCATGGGGAGATAGTTGGCTCTTAGCTCGATGACAAGGTAGGCAGCGTCGAATAAAGTGCTCAACATCACGTGCGAGCTTGGGCCAAAAAAAGTTAGCTCGTAACAGGTGGGTCGTTTTATCGACACCCAAGTGGCCAGCCAATCCTCCTACATGCGTTTCTTGAATCAAGACGATTCGAATGCTATGACGGGGAACACAAAGACGTTGCTTCTTAAATAAAAATCCACTAAAAATATGGAAATCACGGACCGAGTGATTGTGAGTCGCCTGGAAGTGTGAAAATAGAGCACCAAAATCTGGATCAGCAGGATATTCTTGCTGGAGAAGTTCGAACCCAATAATTTTTTGTTGGAGATGATTAAGGAGTGAGTATTTTCGGGATAATGCATCGGCTCCTTTGTTCAACTTTCCAGATTTATGCTTTATAGTAAAGTTAAAAACTTGAAGGAACTCCAGCCATTTAGCGTGTCTTGGCTGCAGCTTGTGTTGGACTTGAATATACTTTAGAGCTTCATGGTCTGAATGTAAGATAAACTCCTTTGATATCAGGTAATGTTGCCAATGATCTAGGGCTCGGATGATAGCATAGAACTCTTTATCGTATGTAGAAAAACGGCGCTTCGCATCATTGAGCTTCTCACTAAAATAGGCAATTGGGCGACCCGACTGAGAGAGTACAGCCCCAATCCCAACACCATATGCATCACACTCAACCTCAAAAACATCTGTGAAGCACGGCAGCGCCAAAACTGGATTTGAAGAGAGCTGCCTTTTGAGTTCTTCGAAGGTCATTTGTGCTTGTGAGTTCCATTCGAAGTGCTTATGCTTGGTAACCTCAATCATTGGTGCCACAATGGTGCTGAAATTTTTAATAAATCGGCGGTAGAAAGAAGCCAAGCCATGAAAGCTTCTAACTTGCTGGATAGTTTGTGGTACTGGCCAATCTCGGATAGCTTGTATTTTTGTATCGTCTACTTGAATTCCCTGTGCAGAAACAAGATAGCCAAGAAAGGTGATTTGGTTAGCAAAAAAATCACATTTTTCTAAGTTCCCATATAGTTTCTCCCGAGCAAGGACAATGAACAATTGTTGTAGATGGATGATCTGATTCTGTCTTGCTATACACAAGGATATCGTCGAAATAGACAACAACAAATTTATTCAAAAAGGGTTTCAAGATTTGATTCATCGACCTCATGAAGGTGCTAGGTGCATTTGGCAATCCAAATGGCATAACAAGCCACTCGTATAATCCTTCTTTTGTTTTGAAGGCTGTTTTCCACTCACCGCCTTCGTATATCTGTATTTGATGATACCCGCTCCTCAAATCAACTTTAGAAAAAATGGTGGCACCATAGAGTTCATCCAGTAAAGAATTTAGACGAGGAATAGGGAAACGGTACTTGATAGTGATCTTATTGATTGAACGACTATCCATGCACATTCTCCATTCTCCATTCTTTTTTGGTACTAGTAATGTCGGAACAGCACACGGACTAAGGGACTCTCGAATGAATCCTTTCTCTGATACCAGTAGTTTCCTGTGGGTTAGTACGGTAAGCTGGTTTATTTGGAAGGGGTGAACCAGGAATAAGGTCGATCTTGTGTTGTATGGAACGCATCAGGGGTAAACCTAGTGGAATTTCTGTAGGAAACACATGTGAGTAAGATTTTAGTAGTGATGGGACAAGTGGGTGTGTGTTTGGGTGAGATTTGTCTTCCTCTTCATCAAGTCCTAACAAAATAAACTCTCTAGCATAGTGATATTCATGTTGCTCAGCTTTGAGAAGGTTATTCAGGGAAAGGGTAGACTTTGGAGAGGTTGTTGTGGGGTCAATGGGGGCAAGGATAATTTTTCGGTTATTATGAACAAAAGCGTAAGTGTTCAAATAACCATCATGTATCACTCGACGGTCGAATTGCCAAGGGCGTCCCAATAAGACATGACAAGCATCCATAGGAATAACATCACACCAAATTGTATCTGCATACGATTTACCGATACTAAAAGATAATAAAACTCTGTGCGTCACATTTATACCTTTGCCGTGGTTCAACCAGTGGATGACATACGGGGCTGGATGAGGCTCAGTGAGTAAACCCAACTTGAAGACCATGATTTGGGAGGCGACATTGGTACAACTTCCTCCGTCAATTATCACAGAACAAATCTTTTGAGCGACAGTACACCTCGTATGAAAGATGTCCTCACGCTGAAGTTTTTCCTCGCGAACGGGTGTACTACTCAGGGCTCGTCGAACCACCAGTAGTTCACCAACATCTGGACCAACCATTTCCTCATCCGGGTCACCTCGCACCTGATCATCGCTAGGTTCAACACCGAAATCATATCCTCCAGCGATTTCAAAGTCCGCGAGAGTAACTAGTCTTTTGTTTGGACACTCAGAAGCTATGTGCCCTAGTCCTTGGCACCAAATTCATTTTCGAGGAGCTTTTGGGGTGTTGCTGTGAGGGGAATTGATATTGGCAGGTTTATGGGTTGTGTGGCTAATGGGTTTAGTTGGAATGGTAGGCTTAGTTTATGGGTTAGGTTTGAAAATAGATTTGATCTCTTGTTTACCTTTGCTCTGCTGTTGGGAATCGAATTTGTGGGCTAGGATTGTGAGTTCAGCTAAGGTTTGATAAGTGTGTAGTTCCACCACATTTGCAACTCGTGGCTCCAGTCCTCCCAAATAATGAACTAGGGTTTGAGGATCGTCTTCGGGTATGTCACATTTCATCAACAAGTACTCGAACTCTCGTGAATAATCTTTAGCCGACCCTGCTCTTTGTTTTAGAAAGTGAAATTGAGAAAAACTTGCCTGAATATGGTGTGGAGGAAGAAACTTCTGCTTCATTTTAGCTTTCATCTTTGGCCATGTTCGGATTTTTTCCTTCCCCTTTCGTTCTCGCTTCAAACAAACATTGGACCACCATGTTGAGGCATACTTGCGCAACTTTAACGAAAAAATCTTGACTTTATTGTCGTATGTGGTTTCTTTGTAGTCGAACACCCGTTCTACTGTTCGAATCCACTCCACGAATTCATCCGGATCTAACTTACCATCATACTCAGGTATGTCGACTTTAATATCATTAGGGCGCCAACCACTCGATTCTCCCTTATTAAACGATCCATGTGAATTAGAATCCTCCTCGTGCGTTTGAGAATTAATCAACACTTGAATTTGATCTTGCATAGCTTTCATTTGTTGTGCTATTTCTCGTTTATCAGCCTCCATAGTATCCAAAATCTTCTTCAACTCACTACTGTTTCGGGTTTCCATAGCTCTGATACCAAATGATAGATAGGAGCGTATGGAATTAGGATCTTAACCCGATTCGAATCTCTTAAACACGTCAACGGTTATTCAAGCTACAGTCGCACCACTCGAATTCGCGATACAGTAACACCACGCTAAATTCAAAATTAGTCTCCAAGATCACCTCCTAAAAATGCCAATATTTAGGATAGCAATGGAATAATTATTCTCACAGAGGATAGAATGATATTTCTTCCAAAAAAACTGTCTTTTGCATTCTTCATTCAAAAGTTATAATAGAAATGAAAAAATAACTACCAACCCATGTTTTCCTGAACTTATGGAAATAAAGAAATTGACCAAATCAATTAACTGAAATAAAAGAAGAAATAACACTACTGGATCAAGTTGACCCAGGCATGTTGACTTTGACTTGAGTCCGATGGGCTTGTATCTGAGTCCTCCTCTTGCCTATCACGATATGATCAATACCGAACCAGATTACAGGCCCAAGAGTGTAGTTCCTTAGAGAGAAACACCTGCAATACCAGTAATGCATTTAGTTTATCTTTGTCTCATGCATCTATTCCTTAAATTGTAAATCACACATCATATTCCTTTGCTATGATTTTGTGTTTTGAGGGTGTTTGATCATGCATATTTTTTCTACGTATATGCTTACTTATAAGTTGGTAAGCAAGTTGAAGTGTTGGATAAAAGAAACTGCATGCGCGTATATGAGATGGAATTAAAATTACTTTTTACTTCCATTTCTAACATATATCTCTTGATGAATATAGATTTGATCAACACTTTTTAACATGTTTCTCACTTTACGAGTCGGAGTGCATTTTTTACAACATTAGGAAATCGAAACACTATTTTTTTATGTTCTTATCTTCAAGCTTCTAATTGGCTTCTACATTTGTACAAAAAAGAAGCAAACCCAAACCCTATGTTAGAGCTGTGGAAGGGAAGAGTTTCTTGTGAAAATTATTATGCCCTTTGTTGCTTCCGGTCATGATATTTCAGTGTCTAAAAATTCTACATTTATTACAGGTTATGGTCTTACTAAGTGGTGACACCATAGGCTCTTCTATGTATTACACTCAGCAATATCAACAACTTGAGGATGGCTTCTCTATGACAACAGCAGAAGTTGCAAAGGTACCTAGATAATATGTGGTTTTTTTTATGTGTACTCATTTAACATTGTTAATAACTCACTTTGCATGGTATTTTGTTGCCAAGGACGTACAAAATTTTTTGATGAGTTATACACACTTTAAAGGTGATTTCTGTTTCTTGATATGGATGGAAGGAGTGGTCAAAATATCTATGTACATTAAATACCTCAAATATATGTTTACTTATTAAATAATGTTTATACCGGTCTTTATAGCTTTACACATGGGTGTTTGGGACTGATTTTTACATGATAAGTTAGCTATTTATTGAAAGATGTCGTTTGACAGATGAATTTCTTGACCACCTTTCCGTTTTTTAGAAAAAACAGAAACAGTAGGATGCAAGTGAACACTTCAGCAAGATGGCATGTATTTTCGAAACCGATCAGAGTTGTAGAATAGTTGCAGATTTCGGGTTAAAGGATACGCAGCTATTAGCAAGGTACCAGGTGTTAAAATCAGGCTTTACAATATGGGTGTCCGCGGTTAATTTGCGTTTGAAAGTTATCAAAATACTTACCAAACTCCATATTGGAACATTGTGGCAAAATTCATTGATGACAATGATGCGTTTCGTGATTCAGGATTCAAACTTATCCTGATTATGGTACAGGTACATTCTTTAATCCTATCTGGATTTGAAAATTATAGATATGAATATAGAATATTGAGCAATAATTGGTTAACAGGGATATGAACTTTGAATTATAATCCTTCACCATAACTCATCAATTATACAATGTTTTGGGACCTTCTTGGGTGCTGGTATGTCCATTTACTTTTGATGTGTTTATAAATATTGACTAATATTTCCGTAAGTAACTATAGTTTGTGCGAGGAGAGTAATCACCGTTTATGTTCTACATTATAGGTTTATTGGACTAGAATCTCTTGATCGAGCAATTAATTACACGCACAACAACCCAGGTAAGACATATATTTTATCCTATTAACGTTAGAATGTTCAAGGAATGATATGATGTGTGATATTTCTCTACTGATACATCTATACAAGTGCGATGCATGAGAAAAATCTTTGACTGATGGTATATTACATATTAGTATATCTATAAGTAACTACAGTATATCTTTGCTTATGTAACACAATTGACCAGGTCAGCATTGCAATGGAGATGCTACACGTCTCTGCGCCTCTCACAAAGCTCCTTGGAATGTACCAAATTAAACTAGAATTCGTCTACTATACTAAAAAGGTCTTTTTATTGATGTAGTCTTTTACTTAAAAAAATTCCATTGCAGTCCTAACACGAGAATTTGTTATTCATGTACACAAATCCTCAAGATTATGTTAAAGTAAAGATACGAATTGCAGCACTCAGTAAAGAGCAGAAGAAATAAATTGAAGAGGTATATCAAATACTTTAAGATCTCTCTTAGGCACATTTAATATTAATTAAGAAGATCGAAGATTATCAGTTCTTAGACGTTTCTGACTGTAAAAGCCAAAGTGTGTTCCATTTGTGAAGAACCTTTTAGGTTAGTTGATGGATCTGAGTTTTTGTATCATATTTTGTTTGGTTATTTGAGCATGTTATCAATTTTTGGCTCTGCACCTATATTTATGTGAAGGTAATCTTCCTTCTGAAAACTTTATTAAAACTATAGGTGCAATTCAAGTGCAGATTATTGATTGGACAGAGAATGATGAAACAATTTGCTACTGGAACTGGTATGAGTGAGGGTATTGGTTACTTAAGATGTATTTGAGCAGATTGAAGATGATGATCAGTCACTAAAGATGTGATTGAGCAGATTGAAGATGATGATCAGTTACTAAAGATGTGATTGAGCAGATTGAAGATGACCAGTTACTATGTAGGATTTATGTTAGAGGATGTTCAACGTACAACATTAGAATCGTTAAACATTCTGAAACTTCAGCTAGATCCTACAGAGTTAGAGTATTATATTATCTATCAGTTAGAAGGTTGTTTAAACAATTGTTCTAAATCATTAGCTGATCTCCTGTCGCCTACACCACCTTAACATTGGTTGAAGATGGGAACGTCAATCACGATTGTCCCACGAGTCCTGGCCTGTTCACACAATATTGGCACATGAGTTATCACATCAACTGGGGTAATGCTTTCAAGACTTCATCTTTCATATCCACAACAATGATTATAACTCCCATATATCCGCCATATATCTGCTTCTTTCATCAGCTCAATTTCATTTTGACTTCCTAGCGAGAAACTGTTGTTGAGAATTGACAGGCGCCATACCTCCAGGATCGTATAATGATCAAACGAGCATCATGATAGATCATATGAATAAACAAGAACAAAGAAACATGGGGTGCTAGGAGAAACGAAGATTTTGACATCTCGACATTAGGGGGAACTGTTGGACCAGATTAATGTCTTATCTTTTCCTGTTGTCGGGTTGGGTTGTAGCCGACGGTTCTATCATTTCCCACAAGCCGTTGGCTTCGAGAATGATTTGCATTCGAATTGCCCAAAGTGAGTAATTCGACGGTTTTAGCATAGGACATTGGAAATTTGGTGTACCGTTGGTACTGGCTTCCTTCTTAGAAGCATCTCCGCCATCATTTGTCATATCGCGAGGGATATCAAAATAAAATCTCTAAATAAAATTTTCAACACTTATTGTGTCTAAAAATTTCTTTTTTCGGTGAGTACTCAAAATAATATGCCTTATAGGCTATATCAAAACGCGAAATATTATTATACGTAAATAATTATTCCTAGAGATTTTCTAAAAAACTAACAGAATAACCTAAGGTTAATTACTCCTTAAAAATTATTCTATATAATAAGCAGCATATTCGCTAGGTTATTATATGTCGTATTAAAATTTTATAACAAACAAATAATTTTTAAAAACTTATAGTAAAAAAAATGATTTTGTTTTTAAAAAAATAATAATACCTAAACCTTTTATATCTAAAAATAATTTGTGTAAAAAAATTTACTAGATAAAAAAGTTTAAAACTTGACAAATGAAAAACATGGGTAAAGGTAAAACCTGACTGGGCTTATTTGGCCCGTAGACAGTATAAGGCCCAAAAACTTTTATTGGGCTTGCCCTTTCAACCCTTCCTTGCTAACTATTATAACCGGCCTCCAAGTTTGTGTTTAGACAAAAAACACACAAACGGTTCTTTTCTTTTGTGGCCGTTCCTTTCTTTCTTCCTCGATAATATCGAAGGTTTCTTCGATGGTGGTTCTGGTCACCCGATCGATGTTGCCTATATCCAAACTTCTGTTCTACGATTTCTTTTTCGCAACAACCTTAATCCTCCTGTGCGAATCCTTCGTTGGTTTCGATGTGATCTGGGGATTTACTGCCTCAAAGATTTGGGGCTTTTAGATATGAGGAAAATCACGTGGTGATTTTCAGGCTTAGGGATGATTCTGTGGAATCTACAAACAGGTGTATTTGTTCCCTTTTGATGATCTTAATTTTTTCTGTCGTTGACTTTTTTTTTGGGGTTTCTATTTCTGGGTTTGTCTAAACATGAATCTGGGTTTCTTTTTCTTGGGTTGATTTTTTCTTCCCCTTTTTTTCAAAAATATGAAACAGAAGAAAAAATCTTGCAAAAAATGATTTTTGGGGTAAAAACCCTTTCGTTGCCGATATTAATATATCCTGGTAACGAGAGTAGGAACCCTCAATCAAAACACAGACGAATTAAAATGATTCGGATGAATTTGTGTTTTGGTGTTTTTGCGTAATCTGGGAAGAAAAAAATGGGTCGAAACCTTGACAGAAAAAAACCTGGTATATGATGTAGATGCTTTGATTTTGATTAAACAAAGCTCTGATACCAATGTTGCACAGGTCTTGAATCTTTGTGATTTCCAGGATCGAAATATCAGGCAATATTCATGAACATCATCATCATATCATAAAAAAAGAACAAGAACAAAGGGATGAACCCTAAATAAATCTGATTGAATAATTGAATGGGTTGCTTACAATTTACAGAATCCTATCTATTTATAATGTGTGAATCGATGCTTTGAAGGGATATACCGATTAGATACAAGCGACACAACTATTATACCCTAACTAAATAACCGTTATATAACTGTCTAATCTAGGGTGTGGGTCTGGGCCTTAGGCCAAAAGAGTTGATTATACAGGCCTTTTTCTTCCTGTATCTTCTTCGTATATGTCACTTGCAGACTTTTATTTCTTTTGGCGTCTAAGACATTAATCTGGTCCAACAACTGTCGACCTTAAGCCCTTGACCACAGTTTCCAAGCTAGCTAATAGCACAGAATGGTTTCTTCTACGCTTGTCCTTCAAGGGGCCCCACCAATGCTGGATGACATAAATACGTTGAAGGTGTCACCTGCATCTTTTAATCCCGATTCAAGAGACGCGTTGATAAAAGCAGGAAGTAGTAACTTGAAAGATTCGACAAAGAGTGACGATGATACACAAACAATTCAGGTTGAGGGAGATATAAAAGATGAACCATCTCCTAAAAACAAATAACATAGGATCGGCACCAGCGGAGAGCGATCACAGGATTGGGAACGTGAAACAGAAAGGGAGAAAGATAAATACAAGGGCCGTGACTGTGGTAGAGGCAGAGATTCTGATTGAGAAAGGGAAAGGGAATCAGAAAGTTTTATCATGTTTATTCTTAACGTGTCTGATTCAACTAAAAATTATGGCTGTTATTCAGAATCTTGCAATGGTGTTCACTGTGTTCTTTAAGGCAAGTTCTTTACCATGTATTTTTGGTGTAAGAGGCCCATTTCGATTTCCTACAAGATTTTGTTTACCATGTTATGCAGCTACATTTTCGTAAATGACTAAATCGAGCATTACACATAATTGCCTACATCTACACAGAAACATAAAAATAAAAGGTTAGTATGTAAATTGTTGCATGTTACTGTTCTTTTCCTTCAGAAGTTATATATAAGTTATATTGAATTACTATAAGGTTTTTAACAGTTGATTTTTTTTGTTGCAGGTTAGTGTAGGTATGCTTCTTGCATTCACAATGGTGGCAGTATCAGTGTTGATACTTGTATGTTCCACCAGACGAGGTCCCACTTCTTGCTTAACTTCCGGCATCAATAGATTCGATTTCACTGTGTTATAAAATATTATCAGTGTAGAGGAAAGCAACTTTGAGATTAATAAGGATGTGACTGGTGTTTCTGGTGAGAAGGATCAACTTCTACCCAAAAGAGGAGAAATATCATATGAATCACCTCAAAAAGCTAAAGTAAAAGCTCAAGGTTCATAACTTTTTTGCTTCTTTTATCCTTCATGTTGTGATCTCACCCAAAACAATATAATAATTTTCAAGGTATAAGGACGGTTTGAAAATTTTGCAGCCATGTGTGACGAGAATCAGAGAATAACATGGCAGGAAGGACTATAATTCTTACATGTGCTGGGCTTTGATTCTTACATATTCAGCCTCAAATCTTGCTATTCCTAGGTTGGTTTATTGTACTGTATAAGTTAACATGCATATAATTAAAGTACAACAATTCATCATATATCTATAGACCAGGTTTTTATTATCATCTTCTTATTTCAGTAGTAAAGTAGATTCTAAGATGACCTATACGTTTCATTTTTCCATGGGTCCTTCTTTCGTGTATCCTTTCAATTTTAATCAATACTACTTATTTGCTGATAAATCTTGTGGTAGTTTTTTTATCAAGTACTTATAATCCTACTCTACAGATTTTACTCTTGAATGTCAAAAACATATATGATCTAATTAGAGTGGATACTTGGATGAGACTATATATCGGTATGGATGCTAATAGGTGTATTTATATATGGTACATATGAGAGGAACCACAGTTCACAACAACATGCAGTGTATGTGCCTGCACTTCACGTCGATGAAATTTATCAAAGCAGAGTAAAATCTTTACCTTCTCAATAGATCACAAAATTGGTCAATCAAGGCACAAGAGAAAACGTGGATTATTTTGCGTGCACTCGCATTAGAAACCTTGTGTAAAAAGCTACTCTTATTATATGTGCAGCAGTGAATGACCGAAGTTCATTTGATGTCAATATCATCGAAGATAAAACCAACCAAAGAACAACAACTACATATGAGAAACAATTCACTCAATTGCTTAAAGATAAATAGTTAGACCCTTTAAGAAATTGAAGGAATTATCTAAGACGGATGATCAAGCAACGTCCATGTGTTGTCATGTGTATGCGTAAATCTTTTTCAATGGCGAGGCTAAATGGATATGAGTTACATTTGTCTTAATGGTATTTGAAAATTTGAGAAAGGGAAAGTTAGGCGTTCAATGTTTTATTTTAACACACTAAATTATAACTCCATTTTATCAAGTTACTGACTAATATGTTTTTATGCATACTAGGAGGTATCCGTGTGATGGGCGGTGGCAGATACCTTGTGATTAAACCTGTTGACTTGATCTGATTTTAAAATCATATGTATCACCAACTTGTAAGTTATATAAAGTTTTTTTTTTGTTTTAATAGTTATACTAGCATGGTACCCCGCCCGCGCAATGCAGCGACGGGTAATAAGTGACGATTTTAAACAATTGAATTAACGTTAAAATGTAAAAAAGTTGAATTAAAATAAATAAAATCGGTAAAAATGAAAAAAAAACAAAAAAATTGTAAATATATCAAAATGGATTTTGAATTAAAGAGAACAAAATTTTAAAAAATATGGTGAAATTAGATTATAAAAAAAATAAATGAGTTAAAAGATATTTCAATTTAAAAATAAAAATGAGTTTTTAATAAGTTGTTAAGAAGTTGTTACAAAAGTTTTTTACAAAAGAAATGGATGGTCAAGATTTGAAGTTAGGTTTGGATTAAAAATGATCTAATGGTTAAGTTATTAAGATGTTTATCTTAATTTTTGGTTTGGAGTTAGGTTTAGAGTTAGGTTTGGAGTTAGGATGTGTATATGCACCCTTTATAGATAGCATAGATATAAATGTATACTAAGATGTATTATTAAATTTAAAGGTATTTATTAAAATATTATTAATTGGATTGCTTGATATATTAATTAATATGAATTTGTAACATATGCTTCATAACATGTATTAATTAAAATTAATTTAAATAAAATTAATAGTAATGACTTTTTTAGTAATTATTGTATACTAAAATAGTTGTACTTCAGCTTTTGAAGTTATATTACTTATATCATATTTGAATTGGTGCATTAAAAGGATGTACATTATGTTGTTTTAGTTGTACTACTTAAACTTTATGTAGTTATAGAGAAGAAAATGTTTAATATGATTTATATGTAGTATAGATTTTTAATATTGAATTTATTTAATGACATATTTTTATTTAACCAAACCTTGCTTATATTCTTTGGTAGTATTTTATTTTTCTCATATGATTTTATAATTACATCTTATATATATATATATATATATATATATATATATATATATATATATATATATATATATATATATATATATATATATATATATATATATATATATATATATATATATGGGGACTTTATTTACAGAACCCATCTTAGTGACAGAACTTGCAGAACTCTTGTTTTTGAAGGCAAACATGTATGTTTGAAGGCGTACATGTATGTTTATGAAAGCGAACATGTATGTTTTTAGATCGGTGCACATACATGCATGCGCGCTTTCAAAAATGTATGTTTTTGAATGCGTGCACATACATGCATGCACGCCCTCAAACATGTATGTTTTTATATGTCTTTTTTTTAATTTTTTTAATTTTAACATAAAGAACTTCAAATATGCTTCGCGAATACAAATATTCTCTAAAAACATACATGTACTCCTTCAAACATACATGTTTGCCTTTAAAAACAACAGTTCTGCAAGTTCTGTCACTAAGATAGGTTCTGTAAATAAAGTTAAACTATATATATATATATATATATATATATATATATATATATATATATATATATATATATATATAGTGTAACTTTATTTACAGAACCTATATATATATATATATATATATATATATATATATATATATATATATATATATATATATATATATATATATATATATATATATATATATATATATATATATATATATATATATATATATATATATATATATATATATATATATATATATATATATATATATATATATATATATATATATATATATATATATATATATATATATATATATATATATATATATATATATATATATATATATATATATATATATATATATATATATATATATATATATATATATATATATATATATATATATATATATATATACATACATACACTAGTGGCAAAACCCGTCTGATCGACGGGTATGACTTCTAATTATCGTTTATCTTGTTTTTATTTAGTAAAACTAATGTTGATCAAATTTAGTTAAAAATATTTAAACTTAGTCTCTTCATCAACAATGATAGCCGATTAACCTTCCATATGTAAGTATATTTTTATTTTATTATATGTTTCCTCTTTTATAAACTACGATATTGGTCGATTTAGCAATTTTATTTTCAAAAGTATTATGTAAATGAATATTAAATTTACATGTTTTAGATTGAAATAGATACATTTTGTTGTACTTATTTGACTTTCTTTCGTTTAAATAAAATGGTCAATAATCAAATTTTGTCAAAACTATTGGTGTTTACGGAAAAATGTTAAACGCGTTTAGATTATAAGACAAGAAAACAGAGTGGAACAAAACTTGTTAGAATATAACACTATTATTTTGAAGTATTGCATCAAACTTATAAATCCACAAAAAATGAGTCCACTTTCTTGTTTCATATATACGAATAATGAACCATGAGATGTTGTTTCGATCCCCTATTGCATTAGATCATTTAAGTGTATGATACTATGACCCATTATATCGAAATAAAATCGATGGAATCAATTCTAATCCTCATCTCTTTCTTAATATGTTCCCGCTTAGAGGCATAGAGTATTTAGTCATATAGTATTTCAAATAAGCCCAAGAGCTAATTATCTAAACGGTTCATTGAACCAGAAAAATTCACTACTCAAGCTTTAAGTCGTAAACGATGTTGAATCAATAGCATCACATAAACAAAAAATCATTAAAAAAAGTTATATTAAGACATTAATGGTATACATAATACCTAAAAAAATAAAACACATCATAATAGATGGAATACGTGTCTTTGTAAGTTTTTTTAAGAACAAAAATTTTAGTGGTTAGTGGATCGAGTCGTGCAATGTCATCCAAGCAACAGAATGTCTTCTTCGAACCCTCGCCTAGTTATGTTAAACTCTTTATCCGTTTCGCCTGAAAGAAAAATCCTTTGACACATTTTGAAGGAAATACTTCCAAGAAACCTCCCTAAAAGAACCACTTAGTAAAACCTTACTGGTTAACTAAGCTTTAGAATTTTTACTCCTTACTCCAAGATATTGTTAATCATTCTTACTATACCTTTTCATAACTTGGCAAAGTAGCTTAAAATTCACACTAATTGTTTTAATATGTGTAAACATCCTAGATAGGTCTCTAAAAAATAAATTCGATTATTTTTTACCAACCCGTTGTGTCCAGTTTGGACCTGTTACGCAACCTGCCCAACTGGCCGACCCTCCTATTTTAACATCTCAATAATATATATAGTTTATATGTCAGCAGTTATAAGTAGATTTCAGGAAAATCGTTCGGTATTATTTAAAGTTTAGGACCTAAATCAAGTTTTTTATCTGCTTGAAGCGTGTCTTAGGAATCGCAAATGCCGCTCAACAAATGGCCAATGTGACGAAAGGTAGCAGTGGATCGGTCATGCTTTTTATTGAGATTCTAAACAAGTAAAAAAATTAAAAACATTAGTTAAAAAGAAACGGGGTTAAGGTCCCGTTAGTCCTTTCATTGTTTTCTTCGCCTTTTCAAATTTTCTTTATTAAAAAGTTGGATATTATTCTACTAATAATATTTATGATACATCAGTTATTTGTAAAACTCAAATTATAGCATATAAAGTGTTTGTGGGTTTGCTTGCCCATTATTACGCATTTCCACCCCGGGTGTCTAAAATCCTCCGTTCTGAAACATTAGTTTTGACCTGATGTGATTTCACCTTGAATATACTTCGAAGCCTATCTAAGAGAAGATGCATTAAGATGGTGTGACTTGCATTGTAATTGCATGTATCTATAATTCTTTAAGGAAGAAAACACACAAATTACGGTTGCATCAATTCAGGGCCTGATTGAACTGGTCACAACCGAAATGGAGAGTGATAGTACAATATCAGATCCAGCTGCTAATGCTTTCTTTTCTAGTACGATTCTTTATATCCAGTCCCAAAAAGAAAAGGGTGGAGCTACAGGGGATAAATTTGAGACAATAAAGATTTGATTTTTTCTACCAGGTGTATAAATAGCTGCCATATATAAACAGATGTAGACAAAACCATTTTCAACAGCATCAGAAAGCCAAGGAGTGGAAAGTTGGTCATTATAAAGTATAATGGGCAGGCAAGTATAATTTACAAAACATTAAGTTGGTTACCCAAGAGGCCAAGATTGAAAATCGCTGAAAGTTTGTACAACTTTATGACTGAAATAATAATATGCCTTTTTAAATAATACTCTATAATACACAGTACTTTATTAATCATATTGCGACTTAGTTTGTACAATTTCATGATCACCCCTTTTCACATGAAAAATTGCATATCAATGTAGTACTACCAAAAGGTAGTTGAGGTACTACGGACTATTTAATTAGCATTACCACACATAAGAAAAGAAAGCCATTTCCAGTCCACCCACAAATGGCAATAACTGCCTCTACCTTTGGTGTATCAACAATAATTATGGCCTTGATTAATCTTTCAGTAACCTAACAAATAAACCTAAATAGAAACTTATTAGTTTAACATTAAAATGATAAAAAAACTGAAGCATAAGACAAAACACAAACGTGCAGTAAATTATGTGATGACTACATGAGCAAATAAGCATCATCCTGGAGATTGTACTTCAATTCCTGAAATCAGGACATTACTAAACTAAGTGATATAACTTACATTTGTGAATATAAAGAAGAGACTAACAAAATGTCAAACGATAATAGATGTTTAGCACGAACATTCAATCATCTCAAGTCAATATCACACGAATACAACTATACTATAAACCCGTTAACAGAATTAGTCAATATGCAAAAAATAAAAAAAACCACGAACCGTTGATAAAAGTATTTACACGTTCATCGTCGTCATGAAGCCTATTTACATTAATTCATCACCGGAACTGTAGAACTTCAGAGCAACCCAAACGTGTTCTCACTACTGTAGGTCATGTAGAGGAAATCATCCTCGTCTTTTGATGACGTATAGTCCCCAGCCGGGTCATGAACCCGGCCCACGGGTACTACCTGTATCCGGCCCATCACAGATGGGTGGGATTAATGTTATTTAAAGCCTATGGGCTTAGATGAACAGTAACTGCACACACATGTGCGGCCCACGGCCCGGCATGGCTGGTATAGGGTTAGACAGAATCAAACTCCTACTATGATTAGGATTTATCCCAAACGAGAGGATATTCACTCACCATAATTAAGAAGATAACAATCAATCTAATTCTGGTATTTATCCTTTCCTTGGGGCCGAAGCATCAGTGACAGCCCATTAGAGTTTCACTGCCTATATAAGGAACCCCCAAGGGTTCCACAAAGGTATTACATTCTACACACTCACATCTCATCCGATTCTCATAACCCTAACCGATTACTTACTCTCACGCCGGAGTCTAATCGTGGGAAACATTCCCACGGTAAGCCTAACGCGTGTTGTTTTAGTGTGTAGGATCCCAACCAGATAATTCACTTGGTGCAGTAGCCGGAGTCCAGCCAACGCGAATTAAGCCTAATTCGGGTCTAGCAAGGATCACCCAACTTTTGTACCAATAAGTTGGCGCCATCCGTGGGACCATTACACTAAGCTAGAGAAAATCTCATCTCGATTTCTCAATGACGAAGGGACATCCGCAAGGAAACCCCAGGAACATAAATCCTGGGAATCGGAAGTCCCCAGGGGAAGGGATACTCATTCCCAATCGATCCCCTAGCAACCAAGCCGGCGGACCAAACAACCGAAGTGGTCTTCAGTCCATGGGTATGACAAGCACGTTCGACGTCACCCCACCACCTACTTCGACCTTGGATAACCCTGATCCAGGGAGTGCGCCCAACCCCCCTAACAAGGAGCCGCGCAGACCATCGACTGAGGAAGAAGTGGAGGTCAAACCACTCAGTAAGGAAGATCTCACTCGAGTTCTCACGCAGAACTTCGAGAGGATCGTCCCAGGAATCGCATCAAGGTTGAACCTAGGGAGGGACCTCCAATCTAGGCTCAACTTTGGCAAAGCCGGACCAGGCACCTCTTCTCAAACTCAAAGGAAGCGAAGGACACGACCCCAGGAACGGAACCTCTTTGAGGAAACTCCCCAACCCAGGAATGTGTTCGAACGCATAGGGGATCATCTCATGCAGGAACTACTACAATCCCGTGAGGAGGGAGAGAGGTCTGACGGTTCAGCCGAATGACCAGATCTGGAGCTAACCAGAACTAATCGCCGTACAAGCGTGTGGGATAGGATGAATACCGGGAAGAAGGCTCCTAGCTCTTCTCACAAGAGCGGTCCTCATCCAAAGGATGGGGCACCGCCCCCTTCTCTCGGTCCATCAGGAGAGGATTCGGATGACCATCCGCCCAAGCGTCGCCGACCTAGGCGTACTCCTCCACCGCCACCAGACAATGAAGAGTACTATGGCAGCCCCTATTATCGAGAGGCAGAAGCAGAAGATCTTTCCCGTCCGTGGTGTGACCCTAATCTCACCCGTCCATGGGCTAATCCTAGGGAAGATCCTTTTACTCTCCGCATACAGAATTACTCCAAGGATACAAAGCGTCGCATGCTGGCGTGTGTCAAGACTTATGATAGGACTGGTGATCCGGATGATCACCTAAAGATATTTGACACGCAGGCGAAAATTGAACGATGGCCCATGCCTATATGGTGCCAAATGTTCAATTCAACCTTGATCGGCAATGCTCGTGATTGGTTTGAGGGACTTCCTCTGCGAAGCATTGATAGCTTCACTGAACTACGTACTGCGTTTAAGAATAATTATACTCAGCGAAAGAAGTATAACAGGGACCCGGTCTCATTGGCAACCGTCAAGCAACGGTCGGGGGAATCTACGGAAGCCTTCACTGAACGCTTCAATGACGAGTGCACACGCACAAAGACAATGCCGGAACTTCTGAAAATTTCCGATTATATGCACGCCATAACAAACAGGGAATTAATCAGACATCTCAATGACAAGCGTCCGGAGAGGTGTGACGACCTTATGGAAAGGGTCAGAAACTTCATAGAGGGAGAAACCGCGGTAGCCGCGGCTTACCCTTCAAAAGGAAACATCTACCGATCGAACGATCAGTCCAGGAGACAGTCGGGCGATCAAAACAACCAGAGCAGTGGTAGGGGCTCAGATTACAAGAGCCAAAACAAAGGGGGGTGGTCGGAGGACAAATTTACCCCTCTAAAGATGTCTTACCGGGAGATCTTGCTGACAGAAGGGGCCAACTTTCTGAGGCCTCCCCCAATGATGTCTCCGCTAGACCGTCGTCAAGGAAATCGCTTTTGCGAATTCCACAACGACAAGGGCCACGACACGGAGGAATGTATCCAGCTCAAGAAGCACATTGAGTCACTGATCAAGTCAGGAAAACTCAAGCATTTGGTCAAGGATTGGAAGGATGGAAAAGACAACAAGAAGTATGACAAGAAGGATCCCCAAAAGGACAAACCTTCAACCATATACATGATCCAATCCAGGCAGCGCCGCACAAGGCAGAAAATTAGTCAAAAATTTTCACGCGGCAGAGAAATCTCATTCCCTCCCATCACGGCAAGTGATGTGACCGATGCGCCTCTCACTATCGAGATAAGCATTGGAACACACAATGTCCGCCGTATGTAAGTGGATGGAGGGTCATCAGCAGAAGTACTATACAAACACTGTTTTGTATAGTTACGACCAGAAATAAGAAGCCAATTAGTATCGGCCACGGCGCCGCTCATCGGTTTTAGTGGAGACACCATCTGGCCAATAGGACAGCTGCGCCTGCTTGTAACCATTGGGAATGAAGAACACTCCACCACGGCGTGGATGAACTTTATGGTGATACGCTCACACTCTCCATATAATGGGATCATAGGCAGACCAGGTATCCTGGCCATACGGGCAGTACCCTCTACGGCACACGGGATGATTAAATTCCCTGTGGAAGGAGGAATTGCCACTATCTATAACACAATCATACCAGCATCCGAGTGTCATGCCGTGACAACACCGGTTCCACCTGTCTCCCCCAAGGACGGATCGCCCCCTCCCAATTGGAAGGTGACAATCCATCCTAATTATCCGGAACAAGAGGTATCCATAGGGGGAACACTCTCGGATAGCGGCAAGAGGGCCATGTGCTCTCTCTTGAAAGCAAATTTAGATTTATTCGCATGGGAGCCCAAGCATATGACGGGCGTACCGCGTGCAATAGCAGAACATAAGCTCCAAATCCGCCAGGGATATCCTCCCGTTAAGCAAAAGAAGCACGGTCAGGCACCCGAACGCAGCCAAGTAATATTGGATGAAGTACGGAAATTGGTGGATGCATGTATCATGCGCGAGGTATACTACCACGAGTGGTTATCCAACCCAGTCATGGTCAAAAAACATGATGGGAGTTGGCGCATGTGCGTGGATTTCACGGATCTGAACAAAGCCTGCCCGCAGGACTGCTATCCGTTACCAGAGATTGATTGGAAGATGGAATCCCTATGTGGATATCCCTTTAAGTGCTTCTTAGATGCATACAAAGTATACCACCAGATCCAGATGGCGGAAGAGGACGCAGAGAAGACGGCGCTCCATACTAGTCAAGGCGTATACTGTTACACAAAAATGCCATTCGGACTAAAGAACGTCGGGGTAACATATCAGCGGCTTGTTGAAAAAGCCTTCGACTCACAGATAGGCCGCAACCTAGAGGTCTATGTTGATGATTTAGTCATAAAAAGTCATACGGAGGATGCACTTCTCCGAGACGTCCAAGAGACGTTTGACACATTGAGGAGGATTAATATGAAACTAAATCCAAAGAAATGCACGTTTGAGGCAACTAAAGGAATGTTCCTTGGATATATGATTGATCCAAATGGCATCAAGCCTTGCCCGGAGAAGACGGACGCAGTAATACAGTTACCATCTCCTCAGACACGGAAAGAGGTGCAATCCTTAAATGGGAAGTTGGCCGGGCTAAACAGGTTCTTATCAAAGTCCACGGAGAAGTCACTCCCCCTATTCAAAACGCTCAAGAAGTGAATCAAGAAGGGAGACTTCCGGTGGACAAAGGAAGCTGAGGAAGCCTTTGGTCAACTCAAGCAACACCTTGCATCTCTCCCCATGCTAGTGGCCCCCCGGCCCAAGGAGGAGCTCATCATGTATCTGTAAGCCACACATGGAGCAATAAGTGCGGTACTCATGACGGATAGGGACACAGTCCAAACTCCGGTCTACTTTATAAGTAGAACACTACAGGGGTCGGAGTTGAATTATTCTTCCATGGAAAAACTGGTTTTGGCATTACTGTTTGCTACGAAACGGTTGTGCCGGTACTTTCAGGTGCACCTAATTGTGGTGATTACGGATCAACCAATAAAACAAGTCATTTCCAGGCCAGATGTGGCCGGTAGGCTACAGAAGTGGAGCATTCTATTGGGAGAGCATAACATATCTTATTGACCAAGGACGGCTGTTAAAGGCTAAATCATGGCAGATTTCTTAATAGAGAAGCCGGAGGAGGAAGGACCAGTCATACAACGAGAGGAAACTCCAGCAGAACCATGTGTATTATTTACGGACGGATCTTCATGCACGGACGGATCTTTGTTTTCCTTGTAGATAGCAGACATCATTGTATCTATAGTCATATCGCATTATACATTATTAGTGTTAAGGAAATAAAAGCACATAAAGCACCAGCAATCATATGAAAATGAAATTGAAAAGGTAGCATTTAAACTAACTGTATATTTACTGTTTGAAAGTTTAAACATAATCCTGTTTCTACGTCACTTGTATTACATAGACTGAAATTTAGACTTAGAGCTCATTTGTCGGGTATGAAAGACCATATAGTGAACACTAAATTATTGAATCAGAGTTAGTACCTGAAATCTACATCAAAATTAAAGACGAGAACACGTATTAGACACATAATCGAGTTGCTCCACATATAAAAAGATGTTGCAAGTTGTCAGAACCACAACTTTTATAACTATTTGGCATATTCTGGTTTTTAAAGTTGTACGTATACAGGGGCCTATAAATAACTAAAAACTAAAGCTAGTGTTACTCCTAAATAATCAAATAATCATAAACATCTTCACAACACCAGAAAGCGAAATATTCAAGGGGTTATTTGGCAATGCACAATTTACTTCTAAATAATGAGTAATCATATACAGCTTCAGTATACCAAAACATGAAATAATTAAGGGGTTGTTTGGCAATGCATATATGCTCATCCTCAAATCCAAAATGAATTTTGATGATTTGGCTATCCATCTTCGTTGACCATTAGAGTGTATGTTCTTAGCTTGAGCAGTACCGTGTTAGGTTCAATATTATTACAAATCGTAATATCCAGATTGTCATCTTATCCACGTATATAAGGTAAATGAAAAATAAGAGCACCTGACTAAAACCGCAGAAAATCAATTCCATAAGCCACTTAAACTGACCCATTACCCTAGCCCTGCTTGTATATTTTGAAACATACCAAGAACTTGAGAATGTCATACCTCCCTTAGACAATACCTCCCTTAGAGCACGATCTGTTTATTGTGATGTGTTCCTCGTAATAAGACAATAACTGATGGGGTCTTCTTAAAGCAATGGAAACGTGTTGGTGCACTCTTATATCTAGAACCGTCTCCTTGGTTACTCGTTTGAGTCCCTATCATTCTTCAATCACCAATTTGTTAGCCCACAAGGAATCTCAAGGTCCATTAGAGAGGCGAGGCATGGCGGTGCCTGTGTAAAATAAATTTAAATTTTTATATTCTATTTTTGTAAGCTTTAAACGCTCAATCAAGGGTGATGCTTATGGCAAAGCTTAACCGGAATGGCATAGACATTGTAGTTCATTAAAGGTAATGAAAGCATGTGTACTATTCTAATAATGAACTTGCAGGTGGGAAAAACATAAAAACAAAAACCCCTTTTACTTTATCTATATATGAAGTGCCTATTTTTGTTACACAATTTCATTAAATATCAGCCATTACAACAAAGCTTCACACTTTACACAATATAGCAAAACCCAATATCACCAATGGAATCCAGATAATTTTTATCAACGAAACAGAAATAAATTATTAAACACGAACCTTCCTTTTCAATATATGGTGGTGACTCCACTTCGAAGGAGGTCGCCAGATCATCCCGAGCTACTGGTGCTCCTAAATGTAATCGATCATTTAAGGCACGCTGATAAACCTATATACAAATTTGTACTAAGCAGAGAAATTTTGGTTATCAAGATCACCTCTTTTGCAACAGTAACGCTGTCATTCATGATTTGGGTTCACCATACTTGCTTTCTAGAACTACATTTCTACCCTTTGGGCCGAGAGTAACTCCAACTAAATCTGCAAGTTTGTTTATAATACTTGGCTTTTAACACCTCGTATATAATTTTGTTGTCCCAAGTCTTTTCGAATTGAAAACCGGTCTTAAGTGCGACTCAATTGTCTTTTGGTGAATCAAGAGAATGGTTTGGTTTGTTTTAAACTATTTGCAAGTAATTAAAGTGTCAATGAGTAAAAGGGAAGTTAAAAGATTAATATTGAAATGACAAGTAAAATAAATACATGGAAACTTAAAGGCGATAGTGGAAAAGTACTAACTCACTAAATAAAACTAACACTTGGAAAATTTTCAGAAAATAAAAAGTACTATAAGAAAGTGATATCGAAAGAAACCAAATCAAACCAAAAGAACCCTCGATCGGAATGTTTTCCGATCGGCTGGTCGGAATACGGGTAAAAGCTACAATCGGAATATAGGGACAAAGGGTCAATCGGAATAAGCCAAAGTCTCACCGTCGGAATACTACAAATGCACCCAATCGGAATGCTAAATCGAGACAGCCAATCGGAATGCACAACGAGGCCTTGATCGGAATATTAAGCTAGCTATCAATCGGAATACGTGCAAACACCCCAACCGGAAAAAGGGACTAATGCCCTACCGTCGGAATATCAAGACCAATCGGAAAGGGGTTTTACCACCCTTTCCGGAAATAGTGGGAATCGGTTAGATGGTGCCCGGTCGGAAAACCCAATCGGAAAGGGGCTTTACCACCCTTTCCGAAAATTGTGGAAATGGAAAAGCTAGGTAATAAGCTAAAGTAATAAGCTAATACCCAAAACTTATCAATCCAAATAATCAATCGAATCAAATAAGCACTTTAATGAACTTATCTAACGCGAAATCAAACAACTTTTTAGATTAAACAATAAAAACATAAACTTTTAATAAAACTTTTTAATAAGAAAAATAAGCTAATCATAAAAATAAGCCAATAAGCACAAAAGTCTTAAAGCTTATTCAAATGAAAACTTATAAAATGATCAAAAGATCAACTTTTTAAGCACGAAATCAATTAGAACAACACGGATCTTATGATATTCGCACCAAAATCAATCTTAAATCAAAGAAAAGTATAATGAGATTAAGAAATAAAAGCTTAAAATGAACTTGATTAATAAAAATAAGCAATACAAAGTGTTTAATCTTGAAAGATTTAAAGAAAAAGATGAACTAGTGAGAGAAAGTTTAAGACTTTCTCTCTCTAAAAACTAGAGAAAACTAAAAAGTGAAAAAATTAACTAAAAATCTAACTCTCTCCCTAATGACTATTAGGAGGGTATTTATAGGGAAGGAGTGCATGTGTTGCATCTTCTCTCTTGCTTTCTTCACGTTTTCTCGACTCGACTTTAATTCTTCGTCTTTTTCGTCTCGGGATTTGAACTTGTCTTTTTAATTTTCTTCTTCTATTAGACTTAAGTTCTTCGACTTTGTTAAACTTCCATCTTTTGACTTTTTCTTCGATAAGTCTTCAGAATAGGCCTTGGACTTCCGTTCCTTTTGCACTCTTGATCTTTTGACTTCGCCTTTTCCCGTTTTCTTCAATAAAAGCCCGTGTTTTCTTCCTTTTTCATATTTTGGTCCTAAAACACAATAAAAACACAAACCACGCATAATTCCGACTTTTACGACATAAATCACACGTTTTGGTCTTGTTATTATTGGAAATAAGTGGTAAAAGGATAAGTATTTTCACACTTATTAGTTTACTCCAACCTGTGACATAAAATGATTTAATAATTAGATAAATTAACTCAACTTGATTACAAACAAACACGATAAAATCCAAACTCACCAGCTCACACTATGTAACTCGACAATTATGTACATGACATATGACAAGGAAGAGAACTTAAAAGTAAACGACTTAAGAGGTCGTAAGCAATTGCTATTTATTTACTTTTTGTATATGCAATTCCGCTTAACTATAACTACTCATTTGTTTCTGTAATCATATATAGGGATCATCTACAATCAAGATTTCAAACACAAAGCAATCTTAGTGGTCCGTTACAATGCAACCAAAAGCATAATGTAATTAACTCCCAATCTGGTAAGGTATCGATGACCTGCTACTCTGCTTTTTCATTGTCATATGGTTCAGCAGAGGACGTTATAGATGGAGCAGTGGTCCAGTGGAAGGGACATTTCAAAGTCTTTTCTACAGATCAGAACCCAAAGGTATTATAATAGAGTATCATCGAACACCATCGTAAAATGCATGAATCACATGTATGGGTGGGTGGCTGTTAATAGATTTGCCAAACCAAAACAAAAGGTAAAAGAACTTATCACATTTTGGAAGTTTAAAGAACTGCATTATATTGTTTGTTTGAGGTCTGGAAAAAAACCCGCTTATTATGTATTAGTAATACAATAGAATAACTAAATTATAAATAAAGAACTCTGCTCTGAATGGTTTATACTTTATAATGTATGTCCAATCTTCCCAATCATGTCCATATTAGCTATCTTCTTCATCTTATTGCACACTTGTTTAGAGTACTTGCATTCAAAAAAGAGATGATAATGGGAATATGGTTAATTTTTTCAAAAGGAACAATATGCTGGCCTTTTCAACTTTAATCGATACCATGTAGATGCAGCACCGCCAACTGTAAACATCATGATAGCCGTTTAAAATGACGGCATCTTATGTTAGGATATCAAGGCATTAAGTTTTTCAAAGCCCAACAGGCATGAATTTATATAAGCCTCAACAAATTATTTGGCTCGGATTTGCGAGTGCTAAGCAGGATTGACTCGCGTTTGTTGCATTTGCAAGTTAGGAACCGAATGAAGGATAGGATTACCTGCGACAAAGGACACATTCATTCTGCTTGATATACTCGATCATCCACCCTTGTTTCCCCCGCAGCAAGTCTGTAGTAGAAAGAGCATTTGTTTCGATTACAAAATGACGACACACCAGATCATAGTCCACCGAATGCATGTACTCCAAAGGCATTTCTACATAATTCCAAGAAATTAAAAGGAGCTTAATAAGTGTGAAAACACTTATCCTTTTACCACTTATTTCTAATAATAACATGACAAAACGTGTAATTTATGTCGTAAAAGTCGGAATTATGCGTGGTTTGTGTTTTTATTGTTTTTTAGGACCAAAAGATGAAAAAGGAAGAAAACACGGGCTTTCACGGGCTTTTATCGAAGAAAACGAGAAAAGACGAAGTCAAAAGATCAAGAGTGCAAAAAGAACAGAAGTCCAAGGCCTATTCTGAAGATTTATCGAAGAAAAAGTCTAAAGACGGAAGTTTAATGAAGTCGAAGAACTCAAGTCTAATAGAAGAAGAAAATTACAAGACAAGTTCAATATACATCGACAAATCCCGAGAGGATGCGAGAAAGACAAAGGATTTAAATCGAGTCGAGAAGAAAGAAAGAAGAGGCAACACATGCACACCTTCCCAGTTTCCCTATAAATACCCTCCTAAACACATTAGGAGGGTTGGTTAGTTTTTAGTTAGCTAGTTTCATTTTTCATTTTTCCTAGTTAGAGAGAGAAAGTTCTAACTTTCTCTCACTAAGTTTCATCTTTTATTTTTATTTTTCAAGTTTAAGCTTTTGATTATCCTTGTATTTGGTTTTCATTAATCAAGTTCAAGTTAAGCTTTTTGTTCATTAATCTCTTTCTACCTTTCTTGATTTTAGTTTACTTTTGGTCCGAAATATTTATGATCCATGTTTGATCTTGATGTTTTCATGATTAAAAAGTTAATCTTTTTATTCCTACATAAGCTTTCATATGGTTAAGCTTTAAGATCTTTGTGCTTATTGGCTTATTTGTATGTTTAGCTTATTTACTTTTTAAAAGTTTTCTTAAAAAGTTTCATCTTTTTATGGTTTGATTTAAAAGATTGCTTATTTAAAGTTTAGAAAAGTTGTTATTCGTGCTTATTTAGTTTGTTTCATTACTGATTTGGTTAAGTCTTGGTGTGAGCTTATAAAACATAGCTTATAACTTGGCTTATTTTCGAATCACAAGGTAATCGGAAAAGGATAAACCCTTTTCCGATTAAGCATTCTGATTAGCCCCTCTTCATTCCGATCACTCTAATCGGATTAGGGTTTCAGGATTCCGATTTGGATTCCTTTCTTGCATTCTGATTGTATAATTTTAACGTATTCCGATCTGGATCCCTTACTTGTATTCCGACTGAAGGACTTATTGGATATTCTGATTGGTTTTGATTTCAAGTATTCCGATTGTGCCCCATTTTACATTCCGATAACCTTGCCTTGTCATTATTCTGATTAAGCATTCTGATTTGGCCTCATTCCGACCTTACATTCCGATTGAAGCATTTTTTAGACATTCCGATTAATCTTTCTGACCAGGGATTCCGACGGACTTAATTTCTTGTTTTTACAAAGTTTTCAAGTTTTAGATTCATTAAGTTTTCAAGTATTTTTCTAATCTTGTCTTTAAGTTTTCAAGCATTTATTTTTAACTCGTCATTTTAGTTTAATCTTTAAAGCTCTTATTTTACTCAACGACACTTTCATTTTACCATTAGTTTAAAATAGATTACCAAACCACTTTCTTTTATCCACCGAGAACAATTGAGTCGCACTTTCTACCAATAATCAATTTGAAAAGACTTGGAACGAAATTATTTGATACTTGGAAATTCCTTGTATTAAATGGCGCCGCTGCCGGCTCTTTTCGTTAAGATTAACGGTTTAAGTGAGAGACGCGTTGGATTTTGTGATCCGTTCCTCTTTGAACGTTATTTTCTTGCTTAAATTTTCAAAAAAAAAATCCCAAAAAATATAAAATTTTCAAAAATACAAAAAAAAATAATAGAAAAACACAAAAACCAAAAATATTTCTTGTCTATTTTTCTTTTCCTTTTGTAGGTGTGTATGCGTACTCGTGCTCGTAAGAAGAAAGTAGCTCAAGCCGAAGTCATTACTCCACCTATTGTCACCATGAACAATCAACCAATGATCGAGCTTTTGCAATCGCATGTAGGGGGCAACACCGATGCTATTGTCATACCCGAGATTGGAGCCAACAATTTTGAACTCAAATCCGGCTTCATTCAAATGGTCTCTGCTCAACCTTTCTTGGGGCGTTCGCTTGATGATCCTCATGACCATATAAAAAGGTTTCTTCAACTCACCAATACGGTTAAATATAATGGGGTTTCACAAGAAGTGATTCGCTTGCAACTTTTTCCTTTCTCCTTAGAGGGACAAGCCCGGAATTGGCTTGATAAGGAACCGCCACAAAGTATTCTTACGTGGACGGATTTAGAGACTAAATTCATCAACTATTTTTTCCCACCCTCACGTACTACCGCTTTGCGGAATGAAATCATTACATTTGAACAAAAGTACGGTGAGACATTTAGTTAGTCTTGGGACCGTTTTAAGGAACTTTTAAGAAAGTGTCCACAACATGGTTTCACAAAAGTACATCAAATTAATACTTTTTACAATGGTTTAAGCATGAATGACCAAGATTCACTAAATAGTGCCTCGGGGGGTAATATTTTGGTTAAGTCTTCTAATGCCGCTTGGGATATTATTGAGAAGAAGTCTAGAGTGCAAACCAAGAGTGTTCGGACTAATGTGGCTAGTGCTAGCACTACTGAGAGCGACAAGAGAATTGATAAGCTTACTTCGCTTGTTGAATCACTGGCTCTCCAAAACGCCAACAATGCCAAACAAATCACTGCCCAAGCTAATGCTTTGAGTCAATCATGTGAAATATGCGGGGGATCTCACTCATACACCGATTGTCCTTCGACTCATGACAATCCGGAAAATGTGTATGCCGCCAACGGTAACTTTTATACAGGAGGCTATCAAGCACGTCCTCAAGGTGACCGCAATTTGCTCAGCTATCGCTCAAACAACTTTCTTTCACCACCCGGTTTTCCCCCACAAAACCCAAACAACCTCAATCGCAACAATCAAAACCAACCTCGTGCTCCAAATCAATATCAAACCCAAAGAACCCCATATCTACCTCAAAGAAACAACCAAGTTTACCAACAACCCGCTTATCAACCACCTGCCTACCATACTCCTCCTCCCAACCAACCCACCGTATTTAATCACGAGGTTGAAACTTACATGAGGACTAAGGATGCGATAGTGCAGAATCTTCAGCGGGAAATGGCCAACATGAAAGCTGATATGGTGAAACAAGGGAATGATCTTCGAGCTGATATGCGAAACACTTTGGTTAGTCAAACGAATGACTTAAGGAACATGATGGCTAGTTTCTTTCCAAGTAATCAAGCCTCTTGTTCGGGTTCTCTTCCGAGTAACACCGTTGCTAAACCAAGAGGGGAGATGAAAGCAATCACCACTTGCAGTGGAAAAGGTTTAAAGGAACCCGAGCTTCCTACACCTACACCAGTGATTGTGACAAAGGAAAACGAGTCTCCTTCTCCAATTCCTCCACCTTCTATTTCTCCAACACCTCCAACTTCTACTTCTCCAATTCCACCACTTTCTACTTCCACCCCTCCACCACCCAAGGATGCGAGTGAGAATTCCATACCAAAGCCTTCATCTCAACCCAATATACCTTATCCCTCAAGGTTGAGGAAAGAGAAATTGAAGAACAAGGATGATATTCAGGTTTCTAACTTTCTTAAAATGTTTAAACAACTGAATTTCAATATCTCCTTTGTTGAGGCTCTCGCTCACATGCCAAAGTATGCCAAAATGTTTAAAGATCTTCTCAGTGATAAGGAGAAACTCCTCGATATCGCTCAGACCCAACTTAATGAGAATTGCTCCGCAATGCTCTTAAGGAAATTACCAACCAAACTTGGTGATCGGGGTCGCTTTCTTATTCCTTGCAACTTCCCCGGGGTAGAGAATTGTATGGCCCTAGCCGATCTAGGTGCTAGTATAAACTTAATGCCATTAAGTGTTTGGAAACATTATCTCTACCCGAGCTAGTCCCCACACGAATGACTTTGGAATTAGCCAACCGTACGGTTGCTTATCCAGTGGGGATAGCCGAAGATGTCTTCGTCGGTGTCGACAAATTCACCTTTCCGGCGGATTTTGTTGTCGTTGACTACGAGATGGACCCCCGTGTCCCATTAATCGTTGGACGTCCATTCCTGAGGACCGGTCGCACTCTCATTGATGTAGCCGCGGGCGAATTAATCATGAGAGTCGGTGACGATAAAATCGTCTTCAACATGGGTAAACTTTCTAAGCAGCCTTCTGAAAACGAGAGTCTTAATTTCATTGACGTTCTTGATGAGGCTTGTGAAGAAGATTTCAAATACGCTTGTAAAAGTGGTTCTTTTTCTCTACCCATTGTTGAGACTGTTGCCTCTATTGCTCCATCACTAACTCCATTTGGAGAAAGTGATTTCATCTTGAAAGAATTTGAAGCAACTTTGGGAGATGTGGACTTGCAATATGACGATTCTCCCTCCAATTGGGATGAAGACATTCATACCATTTAGAAACTTCTCAATGAGGACCATATTTCTCCACCATCTCCTAATGATATCTCTATCGATGAACTGAATTTGACTACGCCTTCCATCGAAAATCCTCCGGATTTAGAGCTTAAGGACCTACCGTCTCATCTTGAATATGTGTTCCTTGACGACAACAAGAAGTCACCCGTCATTATCATAAAGGACTTGAAAGAGGAAGAAAAATCTCGACTTATCGCCGTGCTGAAGAATCATAAGAAAGCGATTGCATGGAAAATCTCCGATATTCGTGGAATTGATCCTCACTTTTGCACACATAAAATTCTCATGGAGGACGACTTTAAACCCACTATTCAAAGCCAAAGAAGGGTGAATCCCAAGATCCATGACGTTATCAAAAAATAGGTTATCAAACTTCTTGATGCGGGCATGATCTATCCTATCTCGGATTCACCATGGGTTAGTCCCGTCCATTGTGTGCCTAAGAAAGGCGGAATCACCGTTGTGCCCAATGAAAAAAACGAGTTGATTCCTACTCGTCTCGTTACAGGGTGGAGAGTTTGTATAGACTATCGCAAACTCAATGATGCTACGAGAAAGGATCATTTTCCCCTTCCTTTCATGGACCAAATGCTTGAACGTCTAGCGGGTAATGATTATTACTACTTCTTAGACGGTTTCTCGGGTTATTTTCAAATACCCATCGATCCCCAAGACCAAGAGAAAACCACATTCACTTGTCCCTACGACACATTTGCTTATAAAAGAATGCCTTTTGGCTTATTCAATGCTCCCGGGACATTCCAAAGGTGTATGATGGCTATCTTCCATGACATGGTTGAAGAAACTATGGAAGTCTTCATGGATGATTTCTCGGTCTATGGTGATTCTTTATCTTCTTGCCTTGCCAATTTGGAACGCATGCTTAAGCGGTGTGAAGACACTCGCCTTGTTCTAAATTGGGAAAAATGCCATTTCATGGTAAAAGAAGGCATTGTGCTTGGACATAAAATCTCAAAAGCCGGTCTTGAAGTGGACCGTGCTAAAGTGGATGTCATAGCCAAATTACCTCCACCTTCAACCGTGAAGGGTGTGAGAAGTTTCCTTGGTCATGCGGGCTTCTATCGTCGATTCATTCAAGATTTTTATAAAATCGCTCGCCCGATGACCCACCTCTTGGAAAAAGATTCTCCTTTCATCTTTTCCAAAGAGTGTCTTGAATCCTTCAATCTTCATAAGGATAAGCTTACTAATACACCGGTCTTGGTTAACCCTAATTGGGAGCTACCTTTGAATTGATGTGTGATGCTAGCGACTTTGTTATTGGAGCGGTTTTGGGCCAAAGAGTGAACAAACACTTCCAACCAATCCATTATGCTAGCAAGACAATGACGGGGGCTCAATTGCATTATACCACTACCGAAAAAGATCTTTTAGCTGTAGTGTATGCTTTTGAAAAATTCCGCCCCTATCTTGTCCTTTCCACCACCATCGTGTACACCGATAATTTCGCGTTGAAGTACTTGTAAACTAAGCAAGATTCTAAGCCAAGACTTCTTCGTTGGGTTTTGCTCCTTCAAGAATTTAAAATTGAAATTCGTGACAAGAAGGGAGCCGAAAACCTAGCCGCGGATCATCTAAGTAGACTTGAGGATCCTTATCAAGGGGATCACCTGAACCAAGAGATCAATGAATCTTTTCCCCTTGAGACCTTAATTTCTATCAACTCCAATCTTGATGACACCCCGTGGTTTGCGGACATTGCAAACTACTTAGCGGGTGGAATTCTCAAGGAAGGGTTAACATCCCAACAAAAGAAACAGTTCTTTAAAGACATTGAACACTATTTTTGGGACGACCCATACCTTTTCAAACAATGTGCGGATCTGATCATTCGTCGATGTGTTGATGGGCCGGCAGCGGTACAAATCCTTGACGCTTGCCATAAAGGACCCACCGGTGGTCACTTTGGTCCCAATTACACCGTGAAGAAAGTATTCGACTCTGGATTTTATTGGCCCACCATTTATCATGACGCTCATGAAATGGTTAAACATTATGATGCTTGCCAAAGACAAGGCAAGATCACACATAAAGATGAGATGCCTCAAAATTTCATACAAGAATGTGAAATCTTTGATGTATGGGGTATCGACTTTATGGGGCCATTTCCATCATCTAATGGGAACAAGTACATCCTCGTAGCCGTTGACTACGTATCCAAATGGGTTGAAGCTAAGTCTCTCCCTACGAACGATGCGAAGGTGGTTGTGAACTTTTTAAAGCAGCGTTTTGCTCGATTCGGTGTTCCTCATGCTATCATCAGTGACCGCGGGACTCATTTTTGCAATGATCAATTTGCTAGAGTCATGGCTAAGTACGATGTCAATCACCGTCTTTCCACCACTTATCATCCCCAAACCAATGGTCAAGCCGAGATTTCTAACCGCGGATTGAAGCGAATTCTAGAACGTACTGTGGGAGAGCATCGTGCCTCGTGGGCCGATAAGTTAGATGATGCGTTGTGGGCTTTCTGTACCGCTTATAAGACCCCGATTGGTTGTACACCTTATCGTCTTGTGTACGGGAAAGCATGCCACCTCCCTATCGAGTTGGAACATAAGGCATACTGGGACTTGAAGTGGGATAACTTCGACATCAACAAAGCCGGCGATCTTCGGAAGATTCAACTCAACGAGCTAAATGAATTGAGGAATGAAGCTTATGAGAACTCGTTGATCTACAAGGAGAAGACCAAGATCATCCATGATGCTAGGATTAAGAACCGAGAGTTCCACGTTGGTGATCAAGTCTTACTTTTTAACTCTCGGTTGAAGATCTTCTCGGGAAAGTTAAAGAGCCGCTGGTCTGGTCCATTCACCGTCGCCAAAGTCTTCCCCTATGGCACCATTGAGCTTTCTCAGCCAAATGGGCCCAATTTTAAGGTGAATGGCCAGTGCGTGAAGTTGTACTTTGGTGAGGACATCTCTCATGAGATGATTCCATCCCTCACCACGTTTCCCTTGAATTAAGTTCTGGGTCGAGTCAGGCTCGTGACTCGGTGAACAAAAACAAGCGCTTCTCGGGAGGCAACCCGTGATCTATCCTTTACCGTTTTCATAATAAGTGTAGGGGGAGCCCCGTATGTGTTTGTTTTCTTGTTTCTTATGCTGTGTAGGGATTAAAGCTTTAAAGATCCATTCTCGATGTCTTTTGACGAACCGTCATCCCGTGTACCCGTCTTCCTGGTTCTATCCTAAACTATCGTGATTCAATAATTCATATCTTATATGTCACATTGAAATCACTATAGTTGTCCTTTCCTTAGCAAGATTTAAACAACGTGCACAATGTCCTAAGTGTAGGGGCGTTTACTCCCACATGCTTAAACATTGCGGACAATGTTTATATCAAGTGTAGGGGGACTTCTATCTAAGCAAGTGGTCTTTTCCTTGCATTTGTCCTCATTTTAACCGAAAAATTGATTTTTTGACATTTTTCAAAATTTTTGATCTATTTTGGCCTGGTAGTTTTTCCTTTGTTATTGTTATTTACTTTATTTGCTAGAATAAATTTTTAATAAAGTGGTTTTAATTTTTCAAAGTCGTCAATATTTTGACTCAACCTGAGTTTACTTATCTAAGTTTACTCTAGCTAGTATCCTTAACGTGTTTAAGTCAAGTTTTGTTAGGCTTTTATATAGGGAACTTTAAAACACGAAAGTCTTAACTCTCACGGGTTAAGAACAAGAACTTTTCACAAGTTCCTATAATTGATCCTAGAGAGTTGTTTATCAAGGGAACTTTAAAATGCGATTTCTAGACTTGAAAAAGTCTTAGAGTTTGCAAGATCCTATAGATGACTCGAAAACACAAAACTTTAATTTAATTGGCTAAGCATCCACGACTCTCATTCCTTGAGATTTTAAATTGTGGAGAACGAGAGATGATAGAGTCAATTATATGTTTGGTATTCTTTCGTGAATTTATGTGAGTTGATTATAAGCCTATTCTCCCATCGCTTGCTAATAAATTTATCTGCAATAAGTAAGGTCGTACGATTTGAAAAGTTACTTAGCTTCTAGCCCAAGATCGTTTAAAAGTTGCTCGGTATTAATTAGAGTTCATACCAAGGCATAACTTATTGAAGCGGGATGCGAAGATTGGCGAGTCCGAAAAGGCCCTAACAAGGCATGAGGGCTACATTTTGTTGCTAAAGATCCAAAAGTGATGTGAAGAATCATTTATCGAAAATCAATATGAAGGATCGAGACACACGAAGAAAAGCAAAAACTCCCCAGAAGATCATGGAGAAGTCTATCCAAAAAGGCCCTAACAAGGTATGAGGATAAATAAATCCAAGTCCTAAAAGGACACGGATCGTTGTATATCAAAGTCCAAAATAAAGATTGGAGAAAAATGAAGAAGTCGTGGTCCATATATGAAGAATCTCTCAAAAAGTTCAAGTGAAGAAATTCCTATTATGAACAGAAGACCATAATTTCAAGAACGTCTCTCAAGATTTGAAGTCTGAATTTGCTGCCAAATATCGGTTTGAGAAAGGTCTCAAATCGTGAAGCGAGTTATGCCAAGATATGAACTTTAAGAGGTCCCGAGAAGCAGTTTTAAAAGATTTTATCCTTTAGCTAACTATTGATTAAACCGTCCCACTTTATTTTCAGCCTAAATAACTATCGAAATAAGTCAAACAATGCATCCTCGTGATCATTCAAGACAAAAATTAAAATATAAGAGATACAACTAGGAATAAGGGAGTCTAAGTAAATAATTGGCCCACATGAATTCGTGTTAGTTTGTTAACTTATAATAACAATGATCTTGTTTTTTAAGCTTGGTATGGGGAACGTGAAACTTGAGGATGATAAACGTTCATGGCAGCTAAAACCCAATGTAAGTCTTTGATTTCTTTACTTGTTTCTATCTTTTTGTTTTCCTTAAATATTTAGTATTTTAATAAAGGCCAAGGTGGGTTATTTATGATGGAAAATGTAAACCGTGATTTAAAATTAATGCATTGCATGAGGGTATTGCAATGGTCAAGTGTAGGGGATTTAATAAGTGTGAAAACACTTATCCTTTTACCACTTATTTCCAATAATAACAAGACCAAAACGTGTAATTTATGTCGTAAAAGTTGGAATTATGCGTGGTTTGTGTTTTTATTGTGTTTTAGGACCAAAAGATGAAAAAGGAAGAAAGCACGGGCTTTCACGGGCTTTTATCGAAGAAAACAAGAAAATACGAAGTCAAAAGATCAAGAGTGCAAAAAGAACGGAAGTCCAAGACCTATTCTGAAGATTTATCGAAGAAAAAGTCTAAAGACGGAAGTTTAATGAAGTCGGAGAACTCAAGTCTAATAGAAGAAGAAAATTACAAGACAAGTTCAATATACATCGACAAATCCCGAGACGACGTCGAGAAAGACAAAGGATTTAAATCGAGTCGAGAAGAAAGAAAGAAGAGGCAACACATGCACACCTTCCCATTTTCCCTATAAATACCCTCCTAAACACATTAGGAGGGTTGGTTAGTTTTTAGTTAGCTAGTTTCATTTTTCATTTCCTTTTTAGAGAGAGAAAGTTCTAACTTTCTCTCACTAAGTCTCATCTTTTATTTTTATCTTTCAAGTTTAAGCTTTTGATTATCCTGGTATTTGGATTTCATTAATCAAGTTCAAGTTAAGCTTTTTGTTAATTAATCTCTTTCTACCTTTCTTGATTTTAGTTTACTTTTGGTCTGAAATATTTATGATCCGTGTTTGATCTTGATGTTTTCATGATTAAGAATTTAATCTTTTTATTCCTACATAAGCTTTCATACGGTTAAGCTTTAAAATCTTTGTGCTTATTGGCTTATCTGTATGTTTAGATTATTTACTTTTTAAAAGTTTTCTTAAAAAGTTTCATCTTTTTATGGTTTGATTTAAAAGATTGCTTATTTAAAGTTTGGAAAAGTTGTTATTCATGCTTATTTAGTTTGTTTCATTACTGATTTGGTTAAGTCTTTGTGTGAGCTTATCAAACATAGCTTATAACTTGGCTTATTTTCGAATCACAAGGTAATCGGAAAAGGATAAACCCTTTTCCGATTTAGCATTCCGATTAGCCCCTCTTCATTCTGATCACTCTGATCGGATTAGGGTTTCAGGATTCCGATTTGGATTCCTTTCTTGCATTCCGATTGTATAATTTTAACGTATTCCGATCTGGATCCCTTACTTGTATTCCGACTGAAGGACTTATTGGATATTCTGATTGGTTTTGATTTCAAGTATTCCGATTGTGCCCCATTTTACATTCCGATAACTTGACTTGTCATTATTCCGATTAAGCATTCTGATTTGGCCTCATTCCGACCTTACATTCCGATTGAAGCATTTTTTAGACATTCCGATTAATCTTTCCGACCAGGGATTCCTACGGACTTAATTTCTTGTTTTTACAAAGTTTTCAAGTTTTAGATTCATTAAGTTTTCAAGTATTTTTCTAATCTTGTCTTGAAGTTTTCAAGCATTTATTTTTAACTCGTCATTTTAGTTTAATCTTTAAAGCTCTTATTTTACTCAACGACACTTTCATTTTACCATTAATTTAAAAGAGATTACCAAACCACTTTCTTTTATCCACCGAGAACAATTGAGTCGCACTTTCTACCAATAATCAATTCGAAAAGACTTGGAATGAAATTATTTGATACTTGGAAATTCCTTGTATTAGAGTTTAAAGAAATGGCAGTGATGAGATGGAAACCCACTTTAGAAGATACAGATGGTTGAACTCACCACTACGCATATGGTGTATGCTGTGTCGTTTCCACAGAAAACCGATAGCAGCTGCGCATGCACCTTACATCGAGAATAAGGGCAGTCGTGTGTGTGCTTTCATTCCTTGTTTACTTCTCAGTGTTGTGTAGAAATCATTAAATTCAGGTCCAGTATAACCACTTCTTGCAATAACTATCCACTCTGAAAAAAATCAATTAGAAGGATGGATCTAAAGAGTAGCGGACATACCACAACAACACCAAAACCTGCCAGTATGTCCATACCAACTGCTTTTACTAAATCGGTCAGATTATTCTAATTTTGGTGGCAAGACCTTCAGCTGTCTTCTGATGTTTGCATTCATCTGTTATATGCATTTTGTAGCAGCCAATTTGAGACTCAAAGATCTACATTTAGATCTGCAATTACATAACTGACAGAAAGTAAATGATATTGACAACTGGATCTCAAGATATGTACTCAAAGATTGTGCAATTCTTGGGTAATGAACAAATTACACCCTGGCCTCTAGGATGAACAACCATTTTAAAAGCATATCAATGAACTAAGCTTTCCTATTAACAAAACATAACTTATATTTTTTATCCTAAATTTAGTAGAAGGTTCCCTGATCTTGTGCCTGCTGGTGTTTTGCAAACTTCGGCTTATGTGCCCATTCATGAATATGTGCATATTCTTGAATAATTACAAAGTTAAAATATATATTGATATCTTTACATAAAATTTACTTATCATATAACAAAGATACTTGATAACATTAAAAATGACCATCACCTGCTCATATTCAGAAAGAGAAAAAACATCAACAAAGATTGTAGCCCTTTCATTTGACAAACAACTCCATCTAGGGATCTACAAAGAGAAGGGGAGTTTTTGTTAAAAATAGTTATATATGCATAAAATGTGAACCTGATATAAACATGTGCTAAATAATAACTATATTAGACCATGTACATATTCTAAATTCATATGCTATAAATCGATGTAAGCTCGCATTAACGCCACCATGTACACGTTGGTGGTTAGCTAAATCTTCTTCAATCATAGCGCCAATGATTGCATATGAGGGCTTATGATGCAGGCATTGTTGGAAAATGGAAGTTTTGAAATGTCGTCGTCAATGTTCCTAACCAAACACATTCTCGACTTGCTTCATGGATTGCTAGAATTTCTGCATGATTAGATGAAGTTGATGCGATTGTTTGCTTTACCTAACAGAACCGTCTCCAGACATGTCGAAAGGTTTGGAATTTTATTTTCTAGAAACACACATCGAATTACATTAAGGGTCACTCGATATAAGAGCTTTCGTTTAACAGATTTTCTTTTAATTTTCATATCAGAACTTTATAATTAAACTACCTGAATTTGCAGAATGACTGATTCAGCAGGCATCGGATGTGTCGAACAGAGTCCATAAAAAACATTTCATTCTCTCACTATGACTCATAGAATGTGGTTCCCTGTATTTCTATGTGTCCCACTTAATTGTAGTTGCATGCTTTCATCTGCAACAGATGTGATAACATGTTAAACACGCAATTATTCATGCATTTAGTGAGAATTTCCCTTCATTTTTCGTATAATAAATAGCAAAAATGTATCTTTTTATGCATATATCGTTTATATTTTCTATTTATTATTGTAGGTACGAATATTAAAGAAAAGGAGCAAAAACGAAGAAAAAGAGCTAAGACGAGCACGAGAAATGGAAAGAGCACGAAAAATCGAGTCTGACGGTGCCTCTCTTTTAATGGGCCGACCCAACACCATTTAAATGGGCCGGGCTGACCCATTAATATACTACATATGAGCTACTACAAGAAATATTAACAAAAGCCACATAGGCCTATCAAAGAACAACAAAAGGCACGAAGGCCCAAAATAGTGAAAAGAAAGATTAGATAGAATAGCTTATATGATACGCAGTATATATAACATTCCATGGGGACACCATTCCATATTCATTTTTTATCCCATGTATGTTTTTAGAAGTAGATAGCGGTCAATAAGAAACATTTGCGATTATTTTAGGTACATGTACGACAACATTGGCAATATTAATTTCCTGTCTTTCTTTCTCTTTCAATTTTTTTATGCATTTATTAGATTAGGTAGATAAAATAAAACCATCACAGTTTCTTTCATTTTTTTGGATCTATTAATTCTACCAGTTTTGTTGTTACTATTTGAATTAGATTTCCTTGTTATTGAGAAGTAGATATTAAACGTAGCACTATTTTAATTTCATTGCCAGTATTTCATTTTTTTGGTAGTGAGATATAGATAGATCTTATCTTTTATTTTTCGTATTCTCACTTTTAGATTTATCATCCCTGCGTTTTTAATTTTTTATTTCTAGCTAGGATAGGAAAGATATCATATTTTATTCGTTGTCTCTTTTTTATTTCGTAGGGTAGATACTGATTGTTTCCCTGTATACATTTTTATTGTCTATATTAATTTTGTTAAAAAGGGATATTGCTTTAAAAAAGACGCAGCACATCAAGCATATCATCACTTTTAATTTTTATTTTTAATTCGTTAATATTGGTTAAGATATCAACCTTCCATATATTACATAGTTTTTAGTGGTTTATTGCAGTGCTTGTTTTGTTATCAACATAGATCTTCTCTATGTTTGTTTGCACATTCATTATAAACACAGCCTCTTTTCCATTTACAAATTAATGTTTTTCCTTATTGTGCTAGTTTTCTATACATGTCATGTTTTTAAATTTTAGTCATTAACTAGTCTTATTTACACTTATACTAGTTTGAATTTTTATTTTCTTAATAACTTACAATTAGTTTTTTTTAAATAAAAATAAATTAGTTTTAAAATAAGTTTTGATAGTTAATAAAATTTAGACTTTCTAAATTTATAACTTTTAAAATGTCGATTAGTTTATTTATCGTTAACCGTTTTTTGTCTTGTTATCTCGGCGTCTGCGGTTCGTCATACGGGTTCATTTCTTTTATCTTAGTTCAGTTAGCTTCTATATGATTATTATTGTTGCTTTGTTCATGTTTAGCTTTAATGTCATTATTAGAGTAGTTTTGATTATGCTTGTTAGTTTAGCATCTTTATTGTCATTTTTTTTATTTTAGATATCTCTCGCTTTATAATTGTAGTTTAATTTTCATTCTTATTGCTTTTATATATTTTAATTTTTAGTCGTTAAAATTGGTAGTTATAGATATTAAACTCAGGAAACCTGTTTATTCGAGCATCAAACTTGAGACATAAACGCAGATTTCCATTCACACTTCGCCAGGAACTACGATAACATTCGGGTGTACGAAAACGACTCAATCAAGTGGCGCCGCTGCCGGGAATGTGTGTAGCGATGTTTGTGTTGTGTTTTTAGTTAGTGACTTGAAGATCCTTTCGCTTTGAAAGTTTATTTTATGTATTTATGTATATATATATATATATATAAAATATTTAAAAATCCATAAAAATTTATAAAATTTATAAAAACCAAAAATATTTTCTTATTTTATCTTCTTTTCTTTATTACTATATATATCATTTTAAAAAATTAATTAAAAAAAAGTTTTAAAAAATATTATTCTTTATCTTTTATCGTGTTTAATTTCTCTTTATCAACCCCTCTTATTTTTAATTCTTCATGGATTCGTATTGTATTGGGTGTGGGAGACCATCGTCTGGTAATCAATCATGTCATTGGTGTTCATGCGAGCGGTGCGGAATGGATATCCCTAATTACGAATTTGGACATTGTTCATTTTGCAATTCGATCAATTCATACTTCACCTCTAATGACACTATCTCACCCTCTTCCATATATGACGATCCATATCCGCAACATGCACTGAGTTTTTCTCAATACCCGTGTTGCAACAATTGTGGGGTCCCTCGCGATTCTTTTTTCTTGTCAACCGATTAATTATTATGAACCAAATCCGTGCTATAATTCCGGTTTTCATAATTTTGAGCCCCCACAATACACCCTCGATCATCAACCTTCTTTGAATCCGAATGACGTACACAAGCACTTCTTTTGAAACTTCATGACGGTGTAATTCGACTAAAAGAAACATGGGAGAAGGAAAAGCGACAGCGACAAGAGCAAGTATCTAATCTTAGTGCTTATACCTCTACGCCTCGTGTAATTCCTTATAGTTATGATGATGACGAGGATAATATTTACGGTCTCAGTCCATCATGTGAGACTACCACTCCTATTCTCGATTCTTCCAATACGGAGACTGATGCCTCTCTCATCATGGGGGATGAGGGTCTTATCACTATTCCTTGTGATGAGATTCTTATTCCAATCCAAAGTGAGCCTACGGTTGCTTCCGATAGTGATAGTGAGTGTGAATCTCTTACTAGTGATGATTCATTACCTCCCACTGACATCTTGGGAGATGATTCTTTGGCTTTCTCTAATCCTCTTTTTGATCTCGATGATGATTTTACTTCTAGTGATGACGAGTCACTATCCAATGAAGACGTTCTAAAGGAAAATTTCAAGATTTATTCGAACCCTTTATTTGATTTTGATGACGCCTACATCTCTAGTGAGGTGAATCCTCTCTTTGAAGAGGGGATTGAGTACATTGATAGCTCCGACTCTCTTGCTATTGATGAGCATTCTTTGTTAGCCATGCCACCTCCCATCGTACAGGAGGTGGAGAGATTTGATACTACCTTTCGTTTGATTCGGTCTGAGAGGTGACGCGGGTGGTAGATATTACTTCTGAAATTTCTCATATTATGTTGCCACCCCGTCCTACCGCGTGCACACCCAAGCGGGTGATGTATCGCTTTTACTCTCCTCATTTCATACCGGGAAATGAGGATGAGTGTTTTGATCCTGTAGGAGACGTTGATGTTGCTATTACTTGTGATGTTTTACCGGTTACCCCATCGACTCTTGCTTTGAGTTTCTATCAAGTGTCCTCGAGTGACACTTTGATATCTTTTTCTCCCACCCTCCCGCCCTTGGCGAAGACGAGTATTCTTAAGGATCGCCTTTATACCTATTTCTCGTATGTTATAAGAATCCTTCTGCTTTTCTTCACTTATACTGTGGATTCTTCTTCTTTATTCTCATCCGGTAATGTGGATAAGATTTTTGACCCTGGCATATCTGTTTTGAGCCAGTGGTGATTCTATTGCTCCCCCATGGACCATTTAATTCGGGGTCGAGTCAGGCTCGTGACTCGGTTAACAAAAACAAGCGCTTCTCGGGAGGCAACCCGAGGATCTATCCTTCTTTTATCTATTTTCTAACATAAGTGTAGGGGCATGCTTCTCTCCATGTGTGCTTGTTGGTATTTGTTTTTGTGTGCAGGGTTCCCTTGGATCGAGAAGACTTTCAGAGGGTTGATGTTGCTGTTTTCCATCATCTTCTTCATTCAATCTCCGGTCGATCTTCTTGTCTATATCAGGGGAGTACTCAGTTCTCATTATTATCTATACATATCTGATTGTGTTCTCCTTCTTACACTTGGAATTCTAGCATTAGCCTTTTGTGTTGTTAAGTGTAGGGGTAGCACCTTATCACTTTTGAACATTGAGGCCAATGTTCGGTTCTAAGTGTAGGGGGTTTATATCATATTGATCATATTCATGTCTACTTGTTTGCCCTCTTGCATCCTATTTTGATCAAATGTGAGTTTGTTGATTTTATTTTATTTTATTTCATTTTATTTTATTTTAAACATGACTTAAAAAATAATAAAACGTTTTTTACCGTGCGTGATTGACTTGTTCCGTAGGATAGAACAAAGGGGATCCTGATTCTGCCCGAGTGTTGATATGGCTGCTCCCTTAACTTTTAGACTAAGCTTTTAGGAATTTTACAAATGAAAATGCTAAACGTGGAGTAGTTGGTTCTCTTTAGAGCTTATATGAGTAACCTGTGGCTTTTCCTCCTAGATTATACTAGACTAAATAAGTGTATTTTTTCAAGCTTTTGAACGTTAAAAATTGTGTTGTTATGCAAAAATAAATTCTTATGCAATTTTGATATAGAGTCCTAGTTCAACTTTTTATTTAAATTTGAGTGAAAGCATACTTTCTTAAATTTGAAATAATGTTGCGTGAATAAATATGTTGAAAAAAATCGAATCAAAAAAAAGAGAAAAAAATAAAAAAAAAATCAAAAAAAAGAAATTGAAAAAAAAGAGTGTTCAATATAGTTAGAAGAGTCGAGTGAATGAATAAGTGTTTTTTGTTGCTTTAATTATAATTGTGAGAAACTTGCTTTTTCTTAAATTTAAATCCGAAGTTGAACTAGACTTCGTCAATTTTGTATAAGAGTTTAGACGGTATTAGAGAGTGTAGAAGTCAAAGGTCCCGTGAGCTCCGATACTATTCTCGAGGGTGTAAAAACCTAGCCTCCTAAGCTTTGCTAAAGGACAAGCTGAGAAGAAAGTCGCTAAATGGAGTGATCTCTCCTTTGAATCATCAATCTCTAATTACTGTCGTTGTTTTTCATCTAAGTGTCTTTTATTAGCTTAGCGGTGATCTCAAGATCTTTGATTTCGAAATCCCGCCGATCCCGGTACTATTCTCCGTGGGTTGTCAAAAGCCCGGGCACTTAACCGATTAGGTTGGGACGTTCCGAGAAGAAAGCCGCTACATGGGAAAGGCCATTTTTGAATCTCAAATCTCGTCATTTTCGGTGAGTCTAATATTCCACTTAGATGATTAGCAACCACAACAAATGTCGATTTGAACGATCAAAACTTTGAAAATGAACACACTTGCCTAGTCTTTTATAATTATAGGAGTTAAAAGTTATATTTACATAGGTTATTAGTATAAGTAATGTTAGAATTTTGCCAAAACGTTTGCACAAGGAATCTTAGCTTAGTTGGGAATAATAAAAAGAGGATGACGATCTTTATTCCCTGGAGACACCCTGTTTGCGTGTTTCCCGTTCTATGATCCTTATACCTAGAATAAGAAGTCGAGCATGGCGGGTCACAATGTATTTTTATTTTTATTTTATTAAAAATGTAATTTAGAATAAATTGGTTTTAGAATTGTTTCTGGATTTAGCATTTCTGATAATAGTTTCTTGGGGGCAATCAACGTGTTTAAGTGTAGGGGTGTGTTAAACACGCAATTATTCATGCATTTAGTGAGAATTTCCCTTCATTTTTCGTATAATAAATAGAAAAAATGTATCTTTTTATGCATATATCGTTTATATTTGCTATTTGTTATTGTAGGTACGACTATTAAAGAAAAGGAGCAAAAACGAAGAAAAAGAGCTAAGACGAGCACGAGAAATGGAAAGAGCACGAAAAATCGAGTCTGATGGTGCCTCTTTTTTAATGGGCTGACCCAACACCATTTAAATGGGCCGGGATGACCCATTAATATACTACATATGAGCTACTACAAGAAATATTAACAAAAGCCACATAGGCCTATCAAAGAACAACAAAAGGCACGAAGGCCCAAAATGGTGAAAAGAAAGATCAGATAGAATAGCTTATATGATACGCAGTATATATAACATTCCATGGGGACACCATTCCATATTCATTTTTTATCCCCTGTATGTTTTTAGAAGTAGATAGCAGTCAACAAGAAACATTTACGATTTATTTTAGGTATAGGTAGGACAACATTGGCAATATTAATTTCCGGTCTTTCTTTCTCTTTCAATTTTTTTCTGCGTTTATTAGATTAGGTAGATAAAATAAAACCATCACAGTTTCTTTCATTTTTTTCGGATCTATTATTTCTACCAGTTTTGTTGTTACTATTTGAATTAGATTTCCTTGTTATTGAGAAGTAGATATTAAACGTAGCACTATTTTAATTTCATTGCCAGTATTTCATTTTTTTGGTAGTGAGATATAGATAGATCTTATCTTTTATTTTTCATATTCTCACTTTTAGATTTATCATCCCTGCGTTTTTAATTTTTTATTTCTAGCTAGGATAGGAAGGATCTGATATTTTATTCGTTGTCTCTTTTTTATTTAGTAGGGTAGATACTGATTGTTTCCCTGTATACATTTTTATTGTCTATATTAATTTTGTTAAAAAGGGATATTGCTTTAAAAAAGACGCAACACATCAAACATATCATCACTTTTTATTTTTATTTTTAATTCGTTAATATTGGTTAAGATATAAACCTTCCATATATTACATAGTTTTTAGTGGTTTATTGCAGTGCTAGTTTTGTTATCAACATAGATCTTCTCTATAACTTTTAAAATGTCGATTAGTTTATTTATCGTTAACCGTTTGTTGTCTTGTTATCTCAGCATATCTGGTTCGTCATACGGGTTCATTTATTTTATCTTAGTTCAGTTAGCTTCTATATGATTATTATTGTTGCTTTGTTCATGTTTAGCTTTAATGTCATTATTAGAGTAGTTTTGATTATGCTTGTTAGTTTAGCATCTTTATTGTCATTATTTTTATTATATATCTCGCTTTATAATTGTAGTTTAATTTTCATTCTCATTGCTTTTATATATTTTAATTTTTAGTCATTAAAATTGGTAGTTATAGATATTAAACTCAGAAAACCTATTTATTCGAGCATCAAACTTGATACATAAACGCAGATTTCTATTCACACTTCGCCAGGAACTACGATAACCTTCGGGTGTACGAAAACGACTCAATCATAACAGTTTGAAAAAAGTTAGTTGCATACATACGAATCATGTAAATGAAAAGCAAGTGATGAGCAAAAATAAAATTTCATGACACCTTAACAATCATAACATTCTGAATTACATGTTCACTTACCACCATGCTTTAATTGTAACTGTTGTTGCTTTGGAAATATCTGCAATTATATAAAACAGAAGGTAGAAAAATAGATGGGTCAAAAAAACTGGTCATTTGGGTTGTACAATTATGCAAAAACTTTACCTGTTTGATCCAAAACAAACAGTACAATTATGTATACACTTTACATGACAACTTCCTAGTCACCGGTCCTGGCCTCCAATAAAAGAAGAACAAAATTGTTAAAAGCAGAAGCAGCTTCGTAGTCTGGTAGTGAAGGTAGTGGTAGTTGTAGTCGTGCTGTCGTTATATGCTAGAATATACAACATAACGGGCTTTCAAATAACCTTTTAGGCGGTCTTGAATTCCAAGATAGTGGTTGTAGTAGGATTGTCAAACTGAATACCTTTAGCATAACCATGAATCGGATGAAAGCGAGCCCATGTCCTGAACAAATAGACCTGATCATGGTTGATGGTCTGACCCGGAATTCATAAATAACCGTTAACAACTAAGAAGAAGTATACCATTGGTACATAAATGTTGTTTGCTGCTCTCAATAATAAATCTGAAAACGTCGAGTAATGTCGCCTTATCGTTGTAGAAAGTACTAATTGTATTAGATTTCATCTCATGTGGAGCATCATCACACTTTTCCGCTTCATTGTTTCCAGGTTTCGAAATCTTAGAAGCAGCAGCCGCCACACATTCAGCAAGACTCATCAACCCATCTCAACCAAAATAATTAGTTTTTGCAAGAGATGCAAGATTGCTTAGTAAAGTCATCTATTCCCTGATACATCACTAAATTAATGAATTAGAAAAAATTAAATAACAGTACATAACAGCTTACCTAAACCAGGTACTCTTATACACCAGTACATAACACTTTGCTTAAATCTGAAAATATAAGTAATGCATAAATAATATCATATGAAACCATAGAATCTTATCATTAACCTCGAGTAGTGTAGAATTTCCAGTTTGACTTTCCATTCTTTTGCAACTTTTAACAACGCTGGTAACTGTATTGAATTTGCAGGGAGACGATATTTCTGATGAGGATGATGATGGGCAAAGGAAAGATTATGATGAGAAGAGAAAAATTAAAGGTATCGGGTTATAGATTATGATATCGGGTCAAATATTCTTCATAAACTATTGAGATAAGTAAACGTGCTGTGTTTTTTTTGCTTAAAGCATCTACAACCGGATGTATGTGGCACGCCTAGTTCTCATCCCCTAAAAGACTACAACATTGCAACCCATATGTTTCATCCTTTTAAATTTCAACTCTGGATTAAATTTGATCCATCGCTTGTTTCTTTTAAATACTTTACATTATTGTTTAATTTCAAAAAGATAAAAAATCTATCTATTTGTTATCACTTTGATAAAAAAAAGAACCTAACGAAGAAGAATATAAATACATCGTAATTTTATGCAGTTGCTACTATATTATAGCAAACAATATATAAAGCAATTTTCATGAATCGAAAGCATTCTGATAAACTGAAAAATAGTAAAACGATAATCTAAAATAGTACATACCGCAGCAACCAAAGAGATCGACCTTCACCTATCCAATACAATAAGCAATACATTAAGAAAGCATAATCCCTCATGGGTAAACTTTAACATTTAAAATCCTAATTATTCATCATACACGCAACACACATAATATGCACAAAAGTTATGTAAAACCCGTAAAAATAAGGTCATAATTTAATTCTATTTTAAAATATTTTTGAAGTATTTTATAATATTAAATATTATTATGTTTAACGGTTTAAGTTGAAACCGATATTAAATATTTTATTTTAATATTTTGACGAGCAACGAGGACTACTAGTGATCGCGATGCCAACGGATGCCCACAATTTTATATTTTATTATCAATCGTTTCGATATTTAATATTTTCGACGATATCGTTTTAATTACGTATCGAGTCGTTATATTATTATTTTTCGTGTGCGTTTAAACTTTTAAGTATTTTTACGAAACCCGAGTCCCGTAAATATTTGTAAAATTGACTTTTAGTCATTTCTCGCTTTTTAACTAATATTTACATTTTGGACCAAAACTATCACAAATTGGTAAAAACTACCCTAACTCCACACTATATATAACATTTCCACTTACACTTTGACACATATAATAAGTTTAAAAATAAAAACAAAACCACTACACCCTCTCTCCCTCTTGTTGCCATGTAACACCAAGAACACCACCACCTTAATCTTCAAATTTCTTGATTTCTTGTTTGAATCTTCAAAAACCAATCAAAGTTCCTATCCTAAAATCATCTTGTGAGTATTTTGGTACCATTTTTATCCACATGCAACCATATAAATGTTTCAAGAAAAGTTGGTTATTGTTGTATGCATGTGTTAGTAATGATGATCAAAAGATTTTCATGCTATGTTTTTGTTAAAAAGTTGATTTTTAATTTTTGGATTTTTGATTTTGATGATGATACAAGTGTTAGGATTGGTTTATGATGATATTAGGGGCTTAGGTTGATGACAAAAGTTGTTGGAATTGATCAAAAACATGATTTTGCAAGAGATTTTAATAGTCAATTTTGGGCAGTATGTTTGAGGTCATTTTCGGAAATCTTAAGTCCGAATATAGGTTGTTATTATGGGATTATGTCGTAGAGAATTTCGTTAGCTTCAATTTGATATAAAGTAGGCCTTCCAACTCCAAACGAGGTGGAAGATACACTAGTTTGATTTTCGTGTACCGGAAGACGAGTGTCGACACAATCCGAAAATTGTTGACGATATTTGGATCGAATCTCGGGGACTATAAAATGAGTTTCAAAATGATTCAAGGGCTGTTCTCAGGCTCCAAGTTTAGTATTTTGAGTCTATTTTTAGAATCAAGTGGCGGTTTTACAAATGGAGTTGGTTAGAATGGTCAAAATGGTTTCGTAAGTCAAGGTCGCTAAACTGTCCGGATTTTGTGATTCAAAGATGAGTCGGGCAGGGAACTTTAGAAGTAAAATCTTTTAATGGGATCTTGGGAGGTATTTCTACATATAGTAAGTGAGTTCTCTGAGTAGTATCATAAAAAGTTGATATGTTTAAGTATGGGAAAACGGCTTGGACATTCGATATGTTCCGGCAGTTTTTTTTATTAAAGGCGTAGAATAATAAAATGAATATGTAGGAGAGTGTAATAGTATCACTTGTATCGTTTTCTCTCGATTTTTTCGTGATTTTATGAGTCGAGTTTTATATTCTTATGTATGGGTTATTTCTCGAGTCTATTATTAATGAACGCACCTCATTTGATAGGTTGCGGTTCTCGTGTTTGAAAGGCATCATCTATCGTCAGCGATCGTCTCATTATCACTATTGGCTAACGTGAGTCTATAGCCTCGCTTTATACTAGTTATTAAATGATTTTAAACCCGCGAGGGGGAATACATGTTTTATAAACTTAGAACACAAGATTTTTATGGTATGCTTTGTCCCTCTATGAATGGACCCGTGGTTGCCTTTAAATTGCATTAAGTGATTGCCTTTGTTAAAACCTCAATTATGGACCGTTAATTAACCTATGATGGGTTAACCGCTAGTACAATTAATAGATCTATGGGGGAAGCCGCCCCGGTTCAGTTTTTTTGGACTTGTCATAGAAGCTTAGGTCCGACCTCCACACTGTTTGAGCATATTGTATTGAGAAGTCAGGTATATGGCAATGTACCATTAATCTAGAGGTAACCGACAATTAATAAATCTCCTGTCTTATCAGACCTCTAAAGAGAGTGTCTAAGGGCTCGGTTCCATGAGCTTATTGCAATTTATGCTATATACAATTATCATTGTTGATGCAAATTATTATTTGATGCTTATAAGCATGCCACAAACTTATAATCTTTTCTTGTGTTCAAATTGATTACATAAACCTATAGATTCACTCGGCATTTTTGCTGATGTTTTACTCACATGTATTTCAGGTAATCAGGAAGGGTGAAGCTTGGAAGCCACGGGAATGAATGTTGTGCACTACTTTGCAATATAAACTCTTTGAATATTTGTCGTTCCTTTTGTTCAAAACAATTTAAATCTTTTGTTTTGGTTGTACTTTGGTTACGATGTCTTGGGACTACGCTACTCTGACAAATGTTTTAGGAACGATAAATCTAAAATGTCTCTTTTTGAGTCGTTCTTTATAAATTATGTGTTGTAGTATCATTGTTTAGCACCCAAAGATGTATTCCGCTGCGTGTAAATTTGGGGGTGTTAAAGATTGGTACCAGAGCCATGAGTTATAGAGAACTAGGTCTTTTTCTAAAAACCTAAACTATAATTGTCGGTTTTATTTTTCAAAGAGTCGGTGCACATGATTTCGCGTGACTTCAGGTTCAAGCTACTTCTGGAATTACAACTTTAGTATACATTATTATGTATGCCTTATTGCTAAGTATTTCTAAATAAATACTATAATCCTTTATCGATATATATTTATGTCGTTAAACTTTTCGATAAAAGTTTATCATTTATTAATGATTAACTTAAATAAATACAATGAACTTTCAAGATCTTTCTGTATTTATTTTTGAACTATTTAAATTGCTTTTATTACAAAATTTTTATCTTATGACCTTACATAACTTCATCTACGCGCGTTACTTTCATTGTTTAACCCTTTGTGATATCTATATAGATATTCAAATCGTCTTCCGGCTATTTGTGCTTGGACGTCTTTTAACGTAATCTCTAGACCACTGTGTAGCTCAATGTGTCCTTGGAATAGACTAACCGCTATCGTGTGAGTCATACATTTTGAAACATTTCTTAAAATAGTGTTGAATAATACCATGGTTTTTCATAATATTTTGTTGATTTTTATTATCGTTTTACACGACATGCGAAGATTTAATTCGTTGACATTTATATGTATCGACTGCGAAGTGTATTGTTCGCTTATATCTCGGTAACGTCATCGTCATTTTATAAATCATCGTCTAGATTATGGCGCTAGATCGGAATACGATTTTACTTCTATAAAATTGTATCATTTGTTTTTCATTAACTTTCTTGCTCCCGGAGTGCAACCCGTTAATGTTCCATACTTTTCTTGTTATGGTTTGTGTTTTTGGAAAATCGTGGCACCAAGGAGATTTGCCTACTTTGCACCTTGAAATCTAAATTATGGACGTCATTCATTATGCTATATTTTTATTTAATGCTCACTATGAGAGTTATTTTTCGTTGTTGTAAAATCCACAAGACATGTGTGTATATATATTTTGAGCCGTTAGGAAGTGTCAAAAAATATATTTAATGGAGGAACTGCAGGGGGTGTATAAACAGGTCAAAACTTAAAAGTAAAACATGCATTTTTAAAATAAAATAGTCAAAACTGCACAGAACTTGCAGGGATATTTTAGTCATTTTATATTAGGTTTCAGGTCTCGGGTAAAACTAGAAAGTCGTCTGAAACGTCGTTTTGCATCAAAATGCTTTAGACTCCGAGTCTTGGAGATGTCGTTTATCAGGTCAATTAATCGGCTCATATTTAAAAGTCAAATCTGATAGAAAATTTGGAATATGGGTTTTAAACGTTTCTAAGCAGTTTTGAATTTATTTGAGATCGTAAAATTTTAACGAATATTATTTTACAACTAACTAATACCAGTTGCATGTGAAAATGATTAAAAATAGAAACATTACAGGATTAGCAATTACCAGATTAATGGTGTAATTTGAAAACGAATAATATATTTTCTTAAAAGCATGTATGTATCGTGTAGCTTACGATGAGTACACATTTAGATTGTTTTATTCTTTTTATATATATGACTCTTTTGTCATTCGATATTATTTTTATTTTTCTTCTAACCTTCCACTGATTTGAGTTGAGTTTTGAAGTTTTGCCTTCACATTCTTCGTTGACATTCTTATCGTGTATCTCATAATGTTTTCGTCTAAACCTTATAACCCTTTGAAAACTTAACAACTTGGAACCATTTCATTGGTTGTTTTATGAGCTACTATTTGCCACTTTTTGCAAACCTTTGGCTACTTTATACGTTGTCATACTGTCACCTTATTAATAAATCTGATATTGTTTTACGATTATTTTCACCAATTGTTTTTACTTTGTTCTTATTAAATACTTTTCGTAACATTAAAAGTTGCTTATTGAGTATCTCACAAATTACTTGTATCCTATAAATTTATAAACTATTTTTAAATTCCATTTTACAAATGACATGCTTTATATAAACTCTTGTGAACCGTGCTTTGACTTCTCTCTTTAAACACTAACATCGTTCATTTGATTTGTTTTAATTACAAGTGATTATTAGGAATTTTCTTTGATTAAAATTTTTGTATGGATCTTATTTTCGATCATGTATCGACCACCGCTAAGTTAACGAGCTGATATTGGTGAACCACCGATCGCACTAACAAAATTGACAACTTGTTTAATCCATTATTTTTTTTATCGTCTTACTATCAACGCCTTTATTTTTCTCTTTAAGAATTCATACGACATTTGCTTCGTCCTCTTTTGTACTGTTGATTTCGTACTAATTGTTGACATTATTACCATTCGTATTCGTTTGTTATCTTGTCACACTTTGAAACCCGAATATATCCCATGTTATCTTGAAATAATAAACACCTTTATGTATTTCTACAAAGTATTATAAAACTTTTATGGAACTTGTCTACATTTTCTAATGATTTTCAATTATCGAAATAACCATCACAAGTAAAAGGTCAAATTTATACACCATATTTTGTATAACTAAAACTAATGTTTAAAATAAAATTATGGTCTACCTTTTGAACTAATTGACTTATCATACTTTACTTTTAATGTAATGAAATTGCCAGTTTAATTTATATTCCTAATAGTGATTTAATTTAGAAATTATATTCTCTAATTGTAACCATCAGTATGATTTTAATTAATAAATTTATGTCATTCTTTCAAAGTTTCTTAAGACGACCAAATAAATTTTGAAACTATTTTACTTCTGTTTTTGATGTATCATCTTTATCAAGAAAGTACCTCAACTGAGTTTTAAGGTAATACCAAATCCGGGACGGATAATTGTGACAAACGTTATTTTAATGTTAATATTTAATTCATTCTTCGCTCTCATTTTTCTAGTATTACGAATTATTATGTTTTACGGTTACGTGATTCGAGATCCCTCGTCGATCATTAATCTTAAATCATTTTACCACATCTTGTTCGTTTATGCGTTTATTGAAGTCATTTTTATCTCGTTCTGTTCCTCGTATTGAAGATCACTATTTTATTTTGAGTTTAAAATGAATATCGGGAAGCAGTGTATAAGAAGAAACGATAAGTGTCACCAGGATTTATGCGTGTACTTGTGGAATAATTGAGGACCGAATCTCTTAATGAATGGAGTTAATAAATTTGTTACAACCTCGAGGAGTATGTTGAAGCCGACACCGCAAGTGGAAAGACTCTGGAGATCAAGTAGTTATTATCAAGGGTTCGTTCAAGGTTTTCTCGATGATTAACGGTGGAGATCTATACTCGATGTTTATGTTCGACCTTTTCTTTTATGTACTTATATGGTGTGTGATCTAGTCAAATGATGGTAAGTTGTGAGAACTTGAGACGGCATCATCTGATGACGTCCGATCATGTAGAACACATATTATGTAATATCTTTTTTACTTTCAACGACGATGTTTATTGAGACTTTAATGCGCGTTGGCGAAAGTGAGATGGTGTCTTTGTATTATCTTTTGAGTAGGGACCCGTGAGTGAGCACCCTCCGATGACGAAAATGTTTTCTTGTTAGTTCTTTTTGATGTGTGTCCATGGCTATCCGGCCGATGGATATCCTTTAAATTACAACCTTCCTTTTTACTGGACTTACCCGTAAACCCTGTCATCTATTCTTGTCGTCGAATGAGCTTCGTGTGATTCATAAAATTTTCATGTGTCGAGCTTGACGGGTGACTGGTGGATAAGGATTTATTTATTTCTTTATGGTGGGATACAACTTGACGACAAGTTGCGTTTTGTAAAAGAACCAGTGGAGATCGTGGATCGAGATTCACGTAGGAACGTGAAGACTTCTTTATAAGGAATGCCCTCATCCTTCCGGGTAGTGAACAACTCGTGTATGAGGCGAGTTGAGCGCCAGGACGTCGCTCCCTTAAGGTGGTTAGGATGTAAAACCCGTAAAAATAAGGTCATAATTTAATTCTATTTTCAAATATTTTTGAAGTATTTTATAATATTAAATATTATTATGTTTAACGGTTTAAGTTGAAACCGATATTAAATATTTTATTTTAATATTTTGACGAGCAACGAGGACTACTAGTGATCACGATGCCGACGGATGCCCACAATTTTATATTTTATTATCAATCGTTTCGATATTTAATATTTTCGACGATATCGTTTTAATTACGTATCGAGTCGTTATATTATTATTTTTCGTGTGCGTTTAAACTTTTAAGTATTTTTACGAAACCCGAGTCCCGTAAATATTTGTAAAATTGACTTTTAGTCATTTCCCGCTTTTTAACTAATATTTACATTTTGGACCAAAACTGTCACAAATTGGCAAACACTACCCTAACTCCACACTATATATAACATTTCCACTTACACTTTGACACATATAATAAGTTTAAAAAAAAAAACAAAACCACTACACCCTCTCTCCCTCTTGTTGCCATGTAACACCAAGAACACCACCACCTTAATCTTCAAATTTCTTGATTTCTTGTTTGAATCTTCAAAAACCAATCAAAGTCCCTATCCTAAAATCATCTTGTGAGTATTTTGGTACCATTTTTATCCACATGCAACCATATAAATTTTTCAAGAAAAGTTGGTTATGTTTGATCCAAATTTGTTGTATGCATGTGTTAGTAATGATGATCAAAAGATTTTCATGCTATGTTTTTGTTAAAAAGTTGATTTTTAATTTTTGGGTTTTTGATTTTGATGATGATACAAGTGTTAGGATTGGTTTATGATGATATTAGGGGCTTAGGTTGATGACAAAAGTTGTTGGAATTGATCAAAAACATGATTTTGCAAGAGATTTTAATAGTCAATTTTGGGCAGTAGGTTTGAGGTCATTTTCGGAAATCTTAAGTCTGAATATAGGTTGTTATTATGGGATTATGTTGTAGAGAATTTCGTTAGCTTCAATTTGATATAAAGTAGGCCTTCCAACTCCAAACGAGGTGGAAGATACACTAGTTTGATTTTCGTATACTGGGAGACGAGTGTCGACACAATCCGAAAATTGTTGTCGATATTTGGATCAAATCTCGGGGACTATAAAATGAGTTTCAAAATGATTCAAGGGCTGTTCTCAGGCTCCAAGTTTAGTATTTTGAGTCTATTTTTAGAATCAAGTGGCGGTTTTACAAATGGAGTTGTTTAGAATGGTCAAAATGGTTTCGTAAGTCAAGGTCGCTAAACTGTCCGGATTTTGTGATTCAAAGATGAGTCGGGCAGGGAACTTTAGAAGTAAAATCTTTTAACGGGCTCTTGGGAGGACTTTCTACATATAGTAAGTGAGTTCTATGAGTAGTATCATAAAAAGTTAATATGTTTAAGTATGGGAAAACCGCTTGGACATTCAGTATGTTCCGGCAGTTTTTTTTTAATTAAAGGCGTAGAATAATAAAATGAATATATAGGAGAGTGTAATAGTATCACTTGTATCGTTTTCTCTCGATTTTGTCGTAATTTTATGAGTCGAGTTTTATATTCTTATGTATGGGTTATTTCTTGAGTCTATTATTAATGAACGCACCTCATTTGATAGGTTGCGGTTCTCGTGTTTGAAAGACATCATCTATCGTCGGCGATCGTCTCATTACCACTATTGGCTAAGGTGAGTCTATAGCCTCGCTTTATACTAGTTATTAAATGATTTTAAACCCGCGAGGGGGAATACATGTTTTATAAACTTAGAACACAAGATTTTTATGGTATGCTTTGTCCCTCTATGAATGGACCCGTGGTTGCCTTTAAATTGCATTAAGTGATTGCCTTTGTTAAAACCTCAATTATGGACTGTTAATTAACCTATGATGGGTTAACCGCTAGTACAATTAATAGATCTATGGGGGAAGCCGCCCCGGTTCAGTTTTTGTGGACTTGTCATAGAAGCTTAGGCCCGACCTCCACACTGTTTGAGCATATTGTATTGAGAAGTCAGGTATACGGCAATGTACCATTAATCTAGAGGTAACCGACAATTAATAAATCTCCTGTCTTATCAGACCTCTAAAGAGAGTGTCTAAGGGCTCGGTTCCATGAGCTTATTGCAATTTATGCTATATACAATTATCATTGTTGATGCAAATTATTATTTGATGCTTATAAGCATGCCACAAACTTATAATCTTTGCTTGTGTTCAAATTTATTACATAAACCTATAGATTCACTCGGCATTTTTGCTGATGTTTTACTCACATGTATTTCAGGTAATCAGGAAGGGTGAAGCTTGGAAGCCATGGGAATGAATGTTGTGCACTACTTTGCAATATAAACTCTTTGAATATTTGTCGTTCCTTTTGTTCAAAACAATTTAAATCTTTTGTTTTGGTTGTACTTTGGTTACGATGTATTGGAACTACGCTACTCTGACAAATGTTTTAGGAATGATAAATCTAAAACGTCTCTTTTTGAGTCGTTCTTTATAAATTATGTGTTGTAGTATCATTGTTTAGCACCCAAAGATGTATTCCGCTGCGTGTAAATTTGGGGGTGTTAAAAGTTATTCAACAATTATTCACATAACAATCAAAGCATCAAAGAAGCAACAACATTTTTTTCATATTTAACAACATCAACTAAATCAACCTAAAAACAAAAGACGCGGTGAGCGACTTAGAAAGTTGGACGAATGGATTACATTGCTTTTCTTATGTTGTGGCGTAGCTCTTGTAAATTTATAAACATATTTTTATTATGTCATGCACTTAAAAATCAATTTATACTGCATTATTGATGAACCAAGTACCTGACGAGGAAGTTTCATTGCTGGACACATGGAACGCCCTCTTATTCCACTTTCATTGAGTTTTCTCATTAGAAGGAAATTAAAAGACAAAAATGGTATACGCATTATTATTTATATCTAAATAGTCTGTTGCACTACTCGAGTGCTTAGTGTGATGGCCATGCTCAGCGGAGGGAATTGCTGCTAAGGAAGTTCCAAAAGAAATACACATCGCTAATTTCAGGTATCTTTTACATATATTATAGGGATGATAATTCTAAACTATTTGCATAATTCCAAATCAGGCTGTGTTTCAATGGATCATACGGGTCATAATGTAGAAATTCAGCTAAGAGTGATTTTATATGTAATTAATGGTTAGTGTAGTAATAATTTTATGTAATTTACAAAATAGAAACACAAAAATACAAAAATGTTGGTAGGTCAACTCAACCCAACCTGAGCTACTTTGACCATCACATAAAAAGTCAAACTGGTTTCACTGTTACCCGTTCACCGGGCAGCCCATTCCGCCACCATATGTCTATATGTGCTGTAAATGAACCATCTATGATTTGTAAGTTTACTGTTTTCTAAAAAACTTGTTCTGGATGTAGATTACCACAACAAATTTGATCAAGCATAATCCTCTCATTTTAGAGAGAACGGAAGCTGAAGTTAGAGGAACACAAGCGAGTTTGACTCATTCAAATACCACCTTCGAAATATATCTTTGTAGATTAACGCTATATTAGACTTTTTACAAAAAATTGACATGTGTTTTTAAAGAAGACTATATGAGTATTACCTCAACCGAAAGGGTTGGTAGTTCCTGAACACGGGTTGCTAATAGATGAGCCTGAACCACCTGTAGAGAAAGGCAATTTATACATTAATAAGATATATGCCTATCTTAATTCTCATATTAAGAATTACACCAGCTAAGATTTTCAACCATATAAGCAACTACATAATTGTTCCTCTAATAAATAGGTAACGAAAATGACAATCACATACTGTATGGATAAATGCATATTTAGAAACTGGAATTACAACCTGCGGTGCCATCATTCTAGCAATGATAGTATCTACAATTTTATAGATGAATGCTGTCATGAAGAGCTAGTTTCTTAAAGAGAAGAAAAAAAAGGTCACAAATTAAATTGAAAAATCTTCTGAATATAAACTACCATTATTTACCTCCTGATTCAGAAGTTGACATTCTCCCTCCGATGTTGTAGCAAAGCCATTTACTGATGTGAGAGCCAACTACCATTATGATACAATACCAACCTGTGATCAAGATATACACCAGATTAAAAACCTAAATAAGAATATATTGAGATGATCCATGTCAAATCATAGGAAAGGAGCTTGTATATGCAGATTCGAATTTCATACTTGCAGATTCACAAACCATGACTAAAACTATAATATATGTGGAGATGACAATATATATATATGATGAATGAATGCAAAAACATCGCAAATAATATTATTTTGAAAAATTTACATCCATTTTTGCTAATTACCTTCAACGGAGTCCCATAAAACAATTCATGCGCCATCCCTAAACCCACTAAGTTTCGGAATGCCTTTGAATCCATCTAAATTAATGTCCAAAGTCCAAAGAATGATGGTTTTCCAACTATAAAACAAAATAACATCATGTTTCAATGATCTAGAGTTAAGCTAACAATACACCCATTGAATCTGAATGCATCTGACCTGGTAAAGATGAAAGAATAATTTTTTAGTTTAGAGATGTTTTTTATTGCAAATGCGTATTTGTGAGATCTTTTAGGGTTTTAAGGTCTTTTTAAATCTCTGTCAAAAGTAAACAATATACATGATATTTTTCTAATATAAATCCTCATATAATTACCAAATTTTGCGAGTTTTATCAGATTTTAAAATAAAAAAATAAAATAAAAAAAATATGACATGGCATTATAAGCTGCTTATGTGGCATATCTCTCCTCCTATATATAATATAAAGATATATATATATATATCTATATATATATATATATATATATATATATATATATATATATATATATATATATATATATATATATATATATATATATATATATATATATATATATATATATATATATATATATATATATATATATATATATATATATAGGGGAGAGATCAAATAAAAAGACTTTTTTTTGTGAGAAGGATAAGAAAGATTTTCAGCCATTGATTTAAAATCAATGGATGAGATTAAACCATAATCCTAACTAACTAACTAACTAACCATCAAAACATGATTTTTAAAAAGTTTTTCAAAAATTCTGAAAAAAACCCAATAGATCGGGTATGTTGGTGCAAAAAACTTTTGTAATTTTTTTTTTTAATTTGAAGTTTTTTACGTTTTTTTAATGCACAAAAACGAAATTTCCGATGCACAATAACGTAGTCTTTTACGTTTCTTACGTTTTTGGTGCATCGAGAACTCATTTTTATGCCTAACTTCTTTTAACTTTTTGCTTTAAAAATTGATTCCGCATCAAACTATAACAAATTAAAAATTTTGTGAATGAAAAAAAATTATACACCAAATTTCACATTTTTGTGCATCAAATTTCGTTTTTGTGCATTAAAAAACGTAAAAAACTCAAAATTAAAAAAACTTTCTTCACAACTTTTTTCTGCACTAACATATCAGACATTGTGGAATTTTTTCAAAATTTTTTGAAAACTTTTTTATAACCATGTTTAAATAGTTAGTTAGTTAGTTACAAGTATGGATTGACCTTATCCATTAATTTTAAATTAGTGGCTGAAAATCCTTCTTATCCTTCTCACCATAAAAAGTCTTTTTATTTTAACTCTCCTTATATATATATGGGGTGAGGTTCTTTTCAGAACCAAATAAATGTACAGCACTGCGAGAACCGCCTTTTTACTCTTAAAATGCACATGTATTTTTATCTTGTTAGTTCACAATGTAGACGTGCATGGATTCTCATCGTGTTAGGTCATTAGATACATGTATTCAAGGACCATGCATGTGTATTTTGTTTCGTCTGTATCATAACTACCTTCTCCATGGATAATATCAAAACACATGCGCACTCTTTATATCGCTCATCATACTCGGATTTATAACCAATACAACAATTATTAAATGTATAATTTAAACATTACGAGGAAAATACATATGCATTATTAAGAATAAAATGTGGTTCTGGCAGTTCTATACATTTTATTAGTTCTGAAAAGAACCATATATATATATATATATATATATATATATATATATATATATATATATATATATATATATATATATATATATATATATATATATATATATATATATATATATATATATATATATATATATATATATATATATATATATATATATATATATATATATATATATATATATATATATATATATATATATATATATATATATATATATATATATATATATATATATATATATATATATATATATATATATATATATATATATATATATATATATATATATATATATATATATATATATAAATATATATATATATATATATATATATATATATATATATATATATATATATATATATATATATATATATATATATATATATATACATATATATATATATATATATATATATATATATCTATATTATATATAGGTATAATTATGATTTGAAACCACAGTTTCAATCCCAGTCATATCCCAGTCACATCTTTTAGCCAATAGTATTTGAGTATTCCCTAGAAAATCTCCAAAATCCACGAATTTTCCGTTTGAAATCGCAGTTTTATGGAAATCGCGTTTTCGAAACGCAGTTTTGTAAATCGCGTTTTTAATAGCATTTTCGGAAATTATTTTAAAAAAATGTCAAGCACAAGATTTGACCTTGTGACCTCTGGTTAAGAAGTAGTCAGGTTTACCACTAAGCCATATTATTTTTGATGATTTTCTATCCAAAACAATGTTAATAAATTCTTGAAAAAGATATACATCCAAACATATTATATTATATCAAGCCATCGTTATCATCTGGAATACAATCCTTAATAACTTCATCTTCTCTATAAACCCTAATATCAGTCTCCACAAGCTTTTGCAATAGTTTATTTTTTTCCACCAAAAAAATCCTTATTAACATCACCTTCTCAATAAATCCTAATATCAGCACCCTCCACAAGCTTTTGCAATGGATCGTGTCCAACAGAACAATGACAATTTTTATTATTTCCGGTATGTATGAATCTTTTAAAAAAACAAAATTCATTCTTATCATCATCATTCTTTATCTACTAAACAAGTTTAATCTTACTTTTTCATAAATTATTCAAAGACCTATGTCCTATGATAGGTTATATTTATCACTGACTATATGATAGGTTATATTTATCCTGGATGTCCTGTTGCAAATATATGCTTTAAAGTATACGGAATATCAGCATGATTCAAGCTATTTGGTTATTTTTAAAGACTTTACTGGTGTGCCAGTTGTCGGCCTCGCGTGTATGCGTGATGCCAATCTTGGTGGGGACTGCATGAAAATCAATCATTTGGAACGAATGACTAATGCTCTGACCTGAGCTTCATTTGCTATAATTGATTTATTCATTTTGTATTTGATATTTTGACACAGGTTCTTGTGGATCTTATGGTCGATCGATCAATTAAAGGTGATGTTACCATGACTGAAAATGCAATAAAAGCAAATTAGGCTTTGCCCCATAATTGAGTGGAAAAAAGGGAAGTACCAAGAGGCCTATATTGATTCTCTGATGAGAATAGAATTAACAAGCAAAATGATCCTTTTTGGCGTCTAAAGTAAAAGCTATGGAAGATATCATGGTGACGCATAATGGCGTCGTCAGGATATCTCTTGGTGATGGTATGGATGCAGTTTTGACCGAGAGTCAGAAACTTGGTTATCATTTAATGAACCTCCTTTAAAAAGTGTAATCAATGTGGTTCCTTAGTTTTGTCATTTCAGGTATATGTGAATTTACTTTTAGTAAAGCGATTGGTGGAACTGGATGTACCCATTATGAGCTGCTAAATGGAACACAGTTGGCAGCTGCAGCTGAAGAGAAAGAATTGAATTCATTCTATGTGACCGAAAAGGTTCGGTCATCCAAGGTACATATAGAAGGTCACCATCTCACTCTTATTGAGTCATATACATCAATGTACTTCGCAGCTGTTGTCGATCTGCATAACTTTTTGTACAAGATTTGCTCACTCAATTGGTTCTGCATCCAAAGTAAAACATTAATGACATAAACTGGATCAATGCACACATTTTTTTTTGTAAAAGCAGGGACGATAGTAATGCTGCTGAATATACCTGAATATGCGTTGCGTCCAACAGATCTTCAATTTAAAAGGTACATTCTTTTGTCCTATAGTTTATGTAGTACTTGGTGAAAGTTATTTTGTTGGATTGCAAGACTTAAAACGATTGATACTGTTCTCAAAAATCTATTTCTTCTTGAAATCTAATTTAGAGAATTTGTAGGGTGACTTATTGCAGAAGCAATCCCTTCTTGTCAGACTATAACGTCCAAAATGATTTATGTTGAATTATCGACCTGAAATTTTAAATAAACTGGTTTATGAGTATTTAGGCATTAAGAGTACGTTCATGTATTAAGCTCATACGAGATATAAACGTATCTCAACAATGAGTCGAGATAAGCTAAAACAGCTTATTCAACCAATAAGTTACGAATGAAAACAGTACCACAACAAGAAATTTATACAAAAAAGAAACACTTATTCGGACTAAGCTTATAGAAGGCTGATTCGAATAAACCACAATGAAATCGAGATAAACTAACAAAAACGTATTCCTGCATTTGATTTATTGTTGCAGTAAGACTTGCACAGTAGTACCCTTTGGGGGAAGGTAGTGAAATCCATAACTATTTTCGCATGAGCGCAATTTAGATTGAGATTTTATAAATTACCATATGTTTCCAAGAAGAATTTTTTGGCGTCATATTTCAGAAAAAATAAATTTAAAGATGTGTCTGCTTTTTTACGCCGACTGTATCAGCAGTTTTGCCAGGCAGAAACTGCTGATCATGTCAGCATTCCATTTTACGCACCTCATGTTTTGTTAAATCACTCAAAATATGTCAATAAGACATAATAAAGTGATACTTTTGATTCCAAACAGTCTGAGGTGCATAAAGAAAAAGTACCTTGTGCAGTCGAGGAAGTACTTCCATTAGAACAGATGGATCTCACGGGAGATTTGATGGCTCAGTTTGGTATTCTGTTAGCACTACTTGATACCTTAATTCTGTTAGCTAATTTATGGGATTTTGTTGTTATTTTCGGGATTGAAGGTACGAATAAAGTACAGCATGGTTTTGCATAAACACCCGCCATTTTTTGTTTAATGTTTGGATGTTTAATGTGTGGTGTTTGTTGCAGCTTATTTATGTTGTAAACGGACAAATAAAATTGAATGACAAAGTGTCACATGTTATAAAATAGAGTGGCTTCAGGTTTTAGCTTATCCATGGCCCGTGGTATGGTTACTAGGGTGTGTATTCTCTATGGAAAAATTTTTGTGCTGCAAGGATTTGTTCTGTTACTTTAGAAGACTAACAACTCATATTTACCAAGCCTGAGGATAAATTTGCATTTCCAAAATTCGTTAGTGCTAGGGGCTACTGTTTAGCTATTTGCTCTGTTTCTTAACCACCACCCCTTTCAATATTTATTCACACATACCTATTGTTTAGCTATTTGCTGATCTTTTTCACAAAGATGATTAAGCAATGATGGGCAAGTGATGCAAATAAACATACCTGATACTGTATTTGTAATTTGAACAAGTGATTACCCGTTTTTTGATTTGATACAATAAGATGAGCACTTCTATAATATTATGGTCGTTTTTTGTTTTATCGACCCATTAAAAACTTAGCACGACGCATTATTAATAAGTCGAGCACTACTGCACATGTTCTCCCATTTTGATGAGGTTTGATGGATGTACCTTTAGCATATTATAGGATGACCATATAATATTTTTTGATCAGTTTATGAGGTATAATTTGTCTTCACTACAACTTCAAAATTTGTTCATTCTCTTTTATGCATATGATGTATGAGGCGTTTGACCAAACATCAGGTATTGCTCGGTGCTTTATTTTACTCTTTGGACTATCCATGTTACAAATAATGCCTTATAAATAAATAGTTTATCTAACTTAAAATGCAACATGGCTCACATGTCTCTCACCAATTTTCATAGTGTCAATTAAGTCCTTTGTTATTTCAGCAGAGATAAATGTCTTGAATGTCCTGGCACATACTTTTTTGCAGGAAAGTCAATTAGACTGCAGAAGCAAAGCAAACATGGGTTCTACCCTTAATCTGACCAATGATACAACAAACCCAGGCCACGAGGAAGAAAAAGAAGCCTGCTAAAAATGTAGGTGTTGGTACCTCAAAGAACAATGTCCAAGATTTAGAATTGTATGTATTTCTTATTTTCTAATTTAGTCATACTATCAGGTTTTCAGGATACATCAATTCAACATAATAAAGACGTTGCCTAATTTTACCTTTGGTGAGAAACAAATGAGAACGGATCATTGTAAGAAAAAAGCATGAAATTAATTGTGCAACAACGAAAGAAATGGGAAAGTGATCACGTCTACATTCCAAAATGGAAGTTCAAGTCGATTTTCCTTGATCAAAAGGTAAATTTTGTTTACTTCTATAGAAGTTACAGTTGTTTCATTTGTCCTTATAAATATCTTAAATACACTAAGGATTATCTCAAGTATTGTCAATCTGAAATACTACTCTTCAGCTCTGTTTCTTCTGTGTTTTCTTTTACTAATTCACAGTTATAAGGAATGTCATCGATGATAGGAGGCAATTTGTTTTCCTGCCAATGATTTTTTTGGAAATATTATCTGCAAATAACAGTAACTCTGTAAATCTTATGTTAGTACCCAATATTTTGGTTGCTTTGATATGGAGATTTCATAATTCGAACGACATAGCCTCAACTCTGAGTCAGCACTCTCTTCTTCATATTTCTGAGCAAGGTGTCGCATTGCATTAGGATTGAGATGGCAAATAAATAAGTCGAGCAGGCTTTCGTAGTCAGCTATTACTTCAAAAGTCTCTTTTGCACTGTCAAACTGACCATACCTGTACAAAATATCACCATTCACGTGATAAGAAACTATAAAAGAAATATATTAGTGAAAGAAACACGTGATATGTAAGAAAACTTTTTTAAATAAGATAAACATAAGCAGAAAATCCACATGTTTCTTCGTTTCATTTTTCCAGGTGATGATGACTCAAGTGATGAATTATCAGACTATTGGTGCTACGGCGTTGCTTATTAGCTTTATTGTATATAAGGTAATTGCTGTGGTGTTGCTTATAAGCTTTATTGT